>JABUQX010009041.1:0-37187 GCA_015478945.1 Trachelipus rathkii
TCCTACGGGGTATATGGAACCGTCCCCCTGTGTTCCCGTCGGCTCGAGCCCTCTACATTGCCGTGATACCTTACAAATTATATATATATAGTATATATATATATATATATATATATAGTATAGTATATATATATAGTTATATATATATATATATATATATATATATATATATATATATATATATATATATATATATATATATATATATATATATATATATATATATATATATATATATATATTATGTCCTCTGCTCCTAAAAAAAAATAGCCGATATTTATTTTCTTTATTTATTATTTTTTTACATTTTCCTTAACTAAAATTTTACAAGGATTCCAAAATGTATTCCTTTCGCTGTAGCTATTGTAGTTTTGGAGATATGATTTTTTTTTTTTTTTTTTTTTTTACACATCTTCCGCACCAAAACTGGACCAGCATCCAAACGCATCCCCTCCCGTAGCCATTGTAGTTTCCTTGAGACATCTGACTGAAAACGACATCTTACCGTTAACGAAACACATATGCTCTCACATATACATATATTATTATTATTATTATTGGTTATTATTATTATTATTATTATTATTATTGTTATATATTATTAGCATATATATATATATATATATATATAGTATATATATATATATATATATATATATATATATATATATATTATTATATTATTATTATATATATAGTATATATTATTATTATTATTATATTATATTATATATTATATATATATTATATATATATATATATATATATATATATATATATATATATATTTTATATTATATTATTATATTTATTATTATTATATTTATTATTATATATATATATATATATATATATATATATATATATATATATATATATATATATATATATATATATATATATATATATATATATATATATAAGTTATTGTTTTTTATATAACAATCTAGTAAATATATATATGTGTGTGGATAAATTACAACTTTTTTTTTTAATATCAATTGCATGTATTCGAACACATTCTGTAATTAAAAGCACATTACATTTGAACTTTAGATGAAACACTAGATGGAAATATAAAATCGATTATCTTTTCTAAAATATCAATATCTGATAGGATTACCCTCATACGGACTATTACTTAATTTTTTATATTTGTGTAAATGTGTGCATAAATTATAGAACTTTTTTTTAAAATATCGATTGCATGCATTCGAACACATTCTGTAATGCGAAAGCCTAAAAATAAAAATGTATTTCAGAGGAGTCAAAAACGAAAATGTCATTGCCTGCTTATCTAGGATTTGGCCTCTCTCTCTCTCTCTCTCTCTCTCTCTCTCTCTCTCTCTCTCTCTCTCTCTTCTCTCTCTCTCTCTCTCTCTCTCTCTCTCTCTCTCTCTCTCTCTCTCTCTCTCTCTCTCTCTCTCTCTCTCTCAATATGTTTCTGTTTTTTAAGCAGAGAAAGAGAGAGGACCTCTCTCTCTCTCTCTCTCTCTCTCTCTATATATATATATATATATATATATATATATATATATATATATATATATATATATATATATATATATATATATATATATATATATATATATATATATATATATATATATATATATATATATATATATATATATATATATATATATATATATATATATATATATATATATATATATATATATATATATATATATATATATATATATATATATATATATATATTAAAACACCAGTAATTATTTCATTGGTTCTATATTTTCACTGTTATTTCTCGCACAAAAAAATAAACACAAACTCTCCCCATGCAAGATGCGAAAAAACTGACTTTAGTGTCTCTAAATACAAGTAAAAAGAGGACATACATGGACAAATATAGCAACTTTCTCAAATTTCAACTTTATTTTTATATGAGAAAAAATTCCAGGTTGCTATGAAGTAAAAAAAAAGCCAAACCAGCAACTTTACAAAAGGTACTATAGAAATTTAGTATGCTTTAGTTTGCTAAGTTGCCAGATGTCTTATTTTTAAGAACTTATAAAGTTGGCTTTTTTTATGGGCGGCAAAATTACAGCCCTTGTTTTATTTAATTAGATATATTGAAATAAATATCGTACGCACAATTTGCAGTTGCAAAAAGCATTAATTTGTTATTTTCTTAATTGAATACTACTTTTTTATGTATTAAATTGTTAAAAAAAAATTCAGATCACTTTTCTTTGACAAAAATTTCATATTTCTATCAACATCCTATGCCTGGCATTTTTAATTTGGAGGGGCTGCAGCCCAATAGCCCATATAGACGAGCCGCCACTGTATATATATTATTACGTTTGGAGTAATATAAGAAGAAGGCTTGAGTGATAAAAACCAACGTTCTGGGTCGGAATCTATATTAACAGAATAATAAACATAATTAATATATTGAAAACAATTAACAATAATAATAAACACACACACACACAATAATAATAATAATAATAATAATAATAATAATAATAATAATAATAATAATAATAATAATAATAATAATAATAATAATAATAATAATAATAATAATAATAATAATAATAATAATAATAATAATAATAATAATAATAATAATAATAATATGATTACAATGTGAAATGTAAAAGTTACGCATGAAAAATCCGTTCTCTATTAATAATTAACATTTTCTATCAAGGGGAGACTATTATATAATATTAATAATTTTGTGCGTAGGTTCTCTTATATGAACCAATAATATATAAAAAAGTTACTTAAATCTAAATAAATGTAATGCATAATAAAGAGTATAAATCACTGAATGTTTTTCACTAAATATCAAAATGCAGCAGAACACAGAATCGAATAGTAGCACAAAATCAAATATGGTATACGAGAATTAGGTTTAGAAAATAACGCACAATATCTTACCCTGTTTACGTTCGAGAAATACTTGTGTATTAGATTTTCACGGCACAAAATGCAACCAAAAGAATGAGCGGTGATTGCTAAATACTTTATAAGATGCGTTGGCACGATTATCTTTGATCACAAGATGTAGTTCGAAAGTTTAGGAAGAGATATTCAAAATCCTTTGTGAGGGGAAGATGGCGGAGAGACGTTCTAGCGAAGAAAACGAGATTTTGGTCACGTGAGAGGTCGGTCCGCAATATTCAAATGAAAGAAGAAGAACGGAAGGTAACATGGCTCCCCTCCGAACAACGGAGTGTCGTGAGGAATCAATCAAGGTGTAAATCGGACAACTGGGCGTAGTGTTCGTCCATAACGCGACTTGGAACGAGGTAGACAAGACGGTAAGGTTTGAGTCCGAATAGGTTCCGGAGTCTGAGGAGAAGTCTGTATTGGAGCAGGAGGCGGAGATGTCTGCATTGGAGCAGGAGGCGGAGATATCGTAGCGTGGGGCGCTGAAGTAGCTGGCGAAGGAGTGACAATACTTGAAGGAGGTGGCAGAGGTTCAGGTGGAGAACAAGTTGATGTAAAAGGCAAAATGGGCATAAAGTCGGTATTATCTTGCGAAGTAGAGGTAGAGGGAACGGGTGCAGGAAGTGGAGAAAGAGTGGTGGAAGAAGCGGGATCATGGTCGAAATAAGCCGGTTTGATCCTATCCACTGAGATATTTTCCACTTTGCTCCCCTTCTGTAAGGTGAAGTACTTTCGGTAGCGTTTTAATACGAGGAAAGGTCCGTCATAGCGGGCTTGCAACGGACTACGGTGTGAGTCGTGCCGAATTAATACATGAGAGCATGTGTCCAAATCCGCAGGCATGTAGGTTGGACGAGGGGAATGACGTGGCAAAGATGGTTTCCATGCCTCGGTACACTGACGAAGGCGGGCCAGGAAGGTGTGCTGGTTCGTAGTTTTTGGAGAAGGAAGGATAAACTCACCAGGTATTCGTATGGTAGAGCCGTAAACGAGCTCAGCAGTCGAGCATTTGAGGTCTTCTTTGTATGAAGTTCTGATACCGAGGAGGACAAGAGGAAGAGTTTCGGACCAATTGTCCGGTGTTCCGTGGGCCATAAGAGAAGCTTTTAGCTGCCGGTGAAACCGTTCTACCATGCCCTGAGCTTGCGGATGATAGCTGCAAGAGCGAAGGCGCTTAGAGCCGATTAAAGTCATAATGTCCTTCCAAAGGTGAGACTCAAACTGCCTACCCTGGTCTGTGGACACGGTCGAAGGTGTGCCAAACCTGGCTATCCAGTTGTATAGGAATGCTTGAGCAATTGTCTCGCTGGAAGTATCTCGCAAGGGAATGGCTTCTACCCATCGAGTCTGTCTATGCAAGTTAAAATATGTGTGAAACCATTTGAGGGTGGTAAAGGGCCGACTATATCAACGTGCACCTGGTCAAAGCGCTCACCAGGGGGAAGAAACTGCTGAAGAGGAGCGATCGTGTGCCTGTGCACTTTGGATTTTTGGCAGTTGAGACACTGCGTTGTCCACAGTTTAACATCTTTTAGTAGGGACGGCCAGACGAAATGTTTGCCTATATTAACTTGACTACCTTTTACCCCTGGGTGCGACACATCGTGAATGGTGTGAAATACCTTTCTGCGCATGGGGGTTGGTACGACTGGACGAGGATGTGCGGAAGAGACGTCGCGGCGGAAAACCAGGCGGCATGCGTGATGGGTAAATGATCAGTTACGACATGGAATTCCCGACCATCTATGAAATAACGGAAGTGCTTAATAGCTAGATATATTGCTAGAAGTTCTCTACCAAATGCGCTGTACCTTGTTTCAGGCGGCTGGAACTTTTTAGAAAAGAAGGCTAATGGACGCCATTCGTTATTAATAAACTGTTGCAGCACAGCACCTGCTGCGAAATCTGAAGCGTCTGTGTTGATTCTAGTCGGGGCTGTGTCGGATGGAAATACTAGTAACACGGAAGAAGCAAGGGCTTCTTTGATGGCGGTGAAGGCATTAGTTGCTTCGTCGTTCCAATCTACAGTGACAGAAGCAGCCGATCCTTTACGTGGATGCTTAAGAAGTGCGTGAAGAGGAAGGAGAATTTTAGCAGCAGACGGAATGAAGCGATGGTAAAAGTTCACCATGCCTAAGAAACGACGAAGTTGACGCTGTTTGACGGGTTTCGGAAAGTCACGAATCGCTGCCACACGATCCTCAAGAGGACGTATACCGTCGGCAGAGATTGTATGTCCGAGAAAAGTTAGAGATGAAACTCCGAATTCACATTTGGAAGAGTTGACACATAGACCAAATTCGCTTAGTCTGGTAAAAACTTGCCTGAGATGTGAAGTGTGTTCTTCTGGAGAAGCACTGGCAATCAATAAGTCGTCTATGTAGGCGAAGACGAAGGGTAAACCGCGTAATACTGAGTCTAGAAGACGTTGAAATGATTGACTTGCATTTCTTAAACCGAATGGCGTTCGAAGAAATTCGTAAAGACCGAAGGGAGTGATTATGGCAGTCTTATGGATGTCGTCCGGGTTCACAGGAATTTGAAAAAATGCGGAAATTAAGTCGATCTTTGAGAAGATAGTACAACCAGAGAGGTGGGATGTGAAATCCTGTAAATGAGGTACATTATAACGGTCCGGGCGGGTGATCGCATTCAGGCAGCGATAGTCGCCGGTGGGGCGGTAATCTCCATTAGGTTTGAGTACCATGTGTAAGGGAGAGGCGTAATCGGACTTTGAAGGTCGGATGATGCCCTTCTCTAAGTTTGCCGCTTTGAGTTTATCCGGTGCAAGACGTCGAGCGTGAGAGAATGGAGGTCTGCCGTAAGTTTCAATGTGATGAACAACATTGTGTTTGACTGGAGGAAATTTGGAGACTGGAGAAAGAAGCTCTGGAAAATCGGTAATTAATAATGATTCAAAAATATTATTAGATGGAGAAAGATGTATGCCACTGATGGATGCGGATGCACGGATACAAGCGGATGAGAAATGAGTCTCAAAATCAATGATGCGGTTGTGATTCATGTCAACAAGAAGGTTGAAGTGTGACAGAAAGTCGGCACCTATGATTGGTAAAGTGACGTCGGCTATCGTGAAGTCCCATATAAAGTCACGACGGAACGAGAGTGTTAAATGGAGTCGTTTGGTACCATAAGTGTTGATGGTGGTGCCGTTGGCGGCGCGTAAAAAGCCCGATGCTTCTGGAGCATGAGTTTTCCCGAGGATGGAACGTGGAACAGCTGAGATTGAGCTCCCACTATCTACGAGGTAAGATAGTTTGGTGGAGGGATCGTAAACACAAAGTAAGTTTGACGCTTTTGAGACCACCCCGAGCGTATTTACGGAGTGGTGTTGGAGTTTAAATTCTCGAAAGTACAAGGCTTAAGACATGACCGTGTTTGGTCTCCAAAACGTTGGTGATTTCTACAAATGCCCTGCTGGTTATGTGACGGAAACTGAACCAAGGCCTGAGAAGTAACTGGAGAAGAGGCGAACTGACGTGAGGGAGTAGGTGAACGACGATATGAACGTCGTTGCATAGTTGGAGAGCGAGAGATATGACCGTAATTGTAAGCAGAATAAGTGTTTGAAGCATTGGGGGGAGGCTGGGGATATGAAGGAGGTTGTGAATAAGGATGATGAGAGGATTGAGGATGAGGATACTGTTGAGGTTGAGGATATTGTTGTTGAGGATAAGGATGTTGTTGAGCTACAGGAAGGAGAGGAGGAACGTAAGGAGGAGGAGGAGAACAGTGGAACGCGTTTCCAGTGTGCGAATTCTGTTAGTCAAATCCATGATAGTGTTCTGTAACACTTGAAGTTGGGACACAATATAAGCATTTTCAGTGGGCGGCGGTTGGCGAATTGCGTTGACTGACTCATTTACATGCGAAAGAGACGCTGGTGTTAGGTTAGTATTGCTGGAATCCGAGATATGCGAAACTTGTGAAGGTATGTCTGCGGTCGTAAGAGGTTTCGCTTTGCAAACTCTGTCGGCAAAAGTAGCAAGTTCTTGCAGTGAACAGTTGGGATCAACAGTTGCTAAGCGCAGCTGCATCTCTGTAGGAAGTTTCTGTAGGAAGAGATGACGTACAATATGTATACAGTTACCCACGGGAGGGCCGTCGAGCAGATTGAGCATGTCAGATAATAGAACTGACGGTAATCGATCGCCAAGAGAACCACCAGTCAAAAGTTTTTTTACTTTTTCAGCATCTGTTTCTCCTAGACGGTTTAGGAGTTCTGTCTTAAGTTGGGTATAAGGTTGATTGTGAGAATGCAATGAAGGTAAAATGTCCTTCAGGCGCTGCAAAACGGGAACAGGTAATATATTTAAGAGTGCCCTAAAGCGGGCATGTTCATTAGTTGACTCGAGCTGGAGCTCAAGTAGCGTAAATGTTAGGTCTAAATCGTTGTTAACAAACTTTCCAGTATAAGCGTTAGGTGTTTCCCTGTCTGAAGCAGGTTGCGATATCACATTGATGTTGTCGGTGTTTGCAGCATCAGGAGGAGACATAATTTATAAATATTAATAATGTAAGATTGCAAAAAAAAAAATTTTTGAAGAAAATAGCGAAATAAAATGTGCTAAAAATGCAACTTACATACACTAAATATAAGGAATATAATGGTCAGAGACCAAAAGACGCACTAAATTATACAAATAAATATATAAATGGTGATAAAAATATATATGAGGCCGCTTTTACGGGCCGAAATAACGTAAAAATAATTAAATGAAAATGTGAAGTGGACAGGAATTCGTCCAGTTATTTTTAAAAATTTTTTATCGCAAAAAATGAATAATTTTTTAATTATATGAAAAAAATAAGTTCGCTTCAGGATGTGGATGCGTGTGGATCCTTGTAGCTGTAGGAATGCCGGGATAGACGACGTCAGCACTCCGATCAACACTCCAGGGTTACCACTCCAGGGGCACCACTATTACGTTTGGAGTAATATAAGAAGAAGGCTTGAGTGATAAAAACCAACGTTCTGGGTCGGAATCTATATTAACAGAATAATAAACATAATTAATATATTGAAAACAATTAATAATAATAATAATAATAATAATAATAATAATAATAATAATAATAATAATAATAATAATAATAATAATAATAATAATAATAATAATAATAATAATAATAATAATAATAATAATAATAATAATATGATTACAATGTGAAATGTAAAAGTTACGCATGAAAAATCCGTTCTCTATTAATAATTAACATTTTCTATCAAGGGGAGACTATTATATAATATTAATAATTTTGTGCGTAGGTTCTCTTATATGAACCAATAATATATAAAAAAGTTACTTAAATCTAAATAAATGTAATGCATAATAAAGAGTATAAATCACTGAATGTTTTTCACTAAATATCAAAATGCAGCAGAACACAGAATCGAATAGTAGCACAAAATCAAATATGGTATACGAGAATTAGGTTTAGAAAATAACGCACAAATATCTTACCCTGTTTACGTTCGAGAAATACTTGTGTATTAGATTTGCACGGCCTAAAATGCAACCAAAAGAATGAGCGGTGATTGCTAAATACTTTATAAGATGCGTTGGCACGATTATCTTTGATCACAAGATGTAGTTCGAAACTTTAGGAAGAGATATTCAAAATCCTTTGCGAGGGGAAGATGGCGGAGACGTTCTAGCGAAGAAAAGATTTTGGTCACGTGAGAGGTCGGTCCGCAATATTCAAATGAAAGAAGAAGAACGGAAGGTAACATGGCTCCCCTCCGAACAACGGAGTGTCGTATATATTATATTATTATTATATTGCCATGTTCTTTTTTGGAATTTGAATGACAAATATATATATATATATATATATATATATATATATATATATATATATATATATATATATATATATATATATATATATATTACATACATATATTTATATAAATATATATATAAATATATATATATATATATATATATATATATATATATATATATATATATATATATATATATATATATATATATATATATATATATATATATATATATATATATATATATATATATATATATATATGATTTGGACTTCGCGGAGGTAAGTTTGGTTTGGAAACAGCAAGATTGGAAGGGAAATAGGAGAGTCGGCACAGATAGAGGAGAAGAAATTAAGAGCTCAAGAACCACACTCTTAAACCGTGGTAGATGTTTGTGAAGATGGGAAGAGATCTGAAGGAATGATTTGTTCTGACCAGTTAACGATAATGCAAAATTATTTATAGGAAGCAAAATTTTAAATTCAAAATTATTTTACATATTTTTATTTTAATTTATAATTTAAAAGTTCAAGATTTATACAGAGGAGCTGCAATATTTTGATGCCGTGTTCTTTTTTGGAATTTGAATGACAAAATTTTTTCAACTTTTCTTTCGAATATTATATCTTTAAAATCGGGACAGCTGATCTGAATGCTTATCTCTACTAGTCAATCATAGGCCTGACAAAAAGGCTGCATAACTTTGGGTGCTGGGGTTTGGGAACACCCCACATCCTGTAATTTTCTTCCCGTTAACAGCTGTTGATAATTAGCAGTTGACACACCTCACAATTTGTGGGAAAATAGGGTTGCGACAGGCCCAGCAAGCCGGCAACCGACATCACCCGCTCAAGAAACTCATGTTTTGCCTCGGAGCCCTGACAGACTTTTAAGAAGACGACCGCGCGATTTTGGATTACGAAATGGAACTTCTAGGAAAAATATACGTGTTGCCACTTTAAATGTTGGAACGTTGAGAGGGAAGGAGGAGGAGATGGTGATGCTGATGATAGAGCGGAGGTTGGATGTGCTGGGAGTTTGTGAAACGAGATTGGCTGGAAGTGGAGTTAGAGTTCTTCATCGTAATTACCAATTGATATATAGTGGAGGAAGAGAAAATAGACATGGAGTGGGAGTGATAATGTCGGAAGAGATGTCACAAAGAGTAAGTAACATCGAACAGAAAAATTCTCGTATTATGTCTGTTTCAATAAAGACAAACGGAGTAAATCTGAGCTTTATACAGGTGTACGCACCGCAGCAAGGCAGACCAGCTGGTATATATATTATATATATATATATATATATAGATTTTCGATATCCTTATATTCTATGTATTTATGGATAGTCAATTCTATTTAAAGATATATATAATTATATATTATATATATAATATATATAATGTAGATATTTGTTTATATATATATATATATATATATATATATATATATATATATATACTATATATAATTATATATATATATATATATATAATATTAATTTTATTTATTTTTTATTTTTTTAATTTTATTTATTTTTTTCACGAAAGAAAATCACATGATGCAATTTACTAGCAATATTGTTCATGATTTTAGGGTTTATTGAAGTTTGTACTTTGAAAGACCATCTAATTGAACATTTTCCCTTACTTGATTTGATTCTTACTACTCCTGTTCTGTCTCTTGATGTAGTTGAAGAGAGAAGTTTCCAGTCTTCGGAAAAAGGTGTAAAAGAATTAGAAGCAAAATTAAATGAAAACCATAGTGAAATTTTGAAGAAACTTTTATCTTTTCTATAATAAATTAGATAATTTTATGGAAACTTCCAGAACAGCTCAATATAATGTTGAAAAGAAATTTATTGAGTTAGAGAATTTTGTATTTCATTTGAACGATAACAATTTGATAAATATTCGTAAAAATGAATTAGAAATAGAAGCAATTCGACATAATGAACAAATGAATAGAAAAAAAATTCTGGAATTACAGAAAAAAGTCAACGATTTGAATAATATATTGGTGAAGGTACCAAACTACTAACGCAACACCCGAAACTATGAGTACCTACAAATACAACCAGAATCATAACATAACAACAGCAACAACATCTGAAAAAAATATATATAACCTGCCTCATCAAATAAGAAACTTCACCTCCAGTAACAACAGTAATGAAACTTTGCTACCATAAACGGTAATTATTAATATGATAATCATCTAAAAAAACAGAATAACCTAAATCAACAAGTAAATAAACAATAACATAAAAACAGTAACATTAAATAACATTAAAAGCACGGTTTTTAACATGCGCTTCATTGAGGTGCAATTCAATACTATGTTAAATCTCTTAATTTCAAGAAAACTCTGAATGAGTATACTAATTTTATTTTTAGTAAAATTTAAAAATTAGCACTTTAGGCTACTGTAAATTATTATTATTATTATTATTATTATTATTATTATTATTATTATTATTATTATTATTATTATTATTATTATTATTATTATTATTATTATTATTATTATTATTATTATTATTATTATTATTATTATTATTATTATTATTATTATTATTATTATTATTATTATTAATATTACAATAATTGTTAATTTTAAAAGTATCTCTTGATTTGCTTTTAACTTAGCTTTTCTCCTGATAAAAAATTACATCTTGACCGTTCTTTAAATATTTAATCCTAATTCCTAATGATAAAAACATTTTGACCAACTCATGAAATTTCTTCTCACATAAATGCTGCTTCCTTCTGTTGGACCTGTAAAAGTTCAAAACTCCGCAGGCGCAGCAACGCATCCATTACATAGAAAACATTATCATCTTTATTATGTTCGTTAGTAATATATTTAATAATAACAGCAACAACAACGACAACAACATTGTTCAATTTAAAAAATGAAATGTCTTTGATACAAATTCAACTTTAATGAGAATGTAAACGAGTAAATTATATGTATGTATGTATGTATGTATGTATGTATGTATGTATGTATGTATGTATTGTATTTATTATGGTGTATGTATGTATGTATTATTGTATGTATGTATGTATTAAATTATGTTGTATGTTGTGAGGAATTGCTAGAAAAATGTCATTTTATTGTAATCTGTTGATAGTTGATGAAATCATTCAGAAGTTTTAAAATAATATATATTAGACATCTAATAAATATACTGCAGATATATTGAAATATTATGTTGAAAATTCTTGTTATATTGATAAAAGGAAAAATATATTCAGTTAAAAATAGACTTCATATATATATATATATATATAATATATATATATATATATATATATTAATATAGTATATATATATTATATATATATATATATATTATATCATATATATAAATATATATATATATAATATAAATAATATATATAGATACTATATAATATAAATATATATATATATATATATATAATATAAATATATATATCTATTATATATATATATATATATATATATATATATATATATATATATATATATATATATATATATTCAGAGATTTGTTAATAAAAATATTAGCTACGCTATTCTTAAAAACCTTTTTATAATTTAATCTATTTACATTTTAAGGAAGGCTATGTCTGACTATAATGAGCTTACTAACGAGTCACTTTCTGTTAAAATGAAACCATGAAGCAAAGATCAGAATGAAAACTTTTAAAACTTACAATGACATCCACAGAGACAAGTCGTTATGATAATTCTAGCCAAATTAATTGATAATTCTCTTGTTTCGGAATATGCCTCGTAAAGTTGAACATTCAGTAACCAAGGGCGATGATTACAGTATAGTATTATAATGGGAAAAGACTAATATTATAGACTTAATTCTGTACCTGCACACAAAATATTTGTGGAATAATTACTATAGCGCCAGAGGGTGATAACATTTCTAGTTTTAGTGTAGCTACTGACATATATATATATATAATATATATATATTATATTATATATATATATTTATAACTATATAATATATATATATATATATTATATTATATATTAATAATATATATATATATATTATATATATATATATAATATATATATAATATAAGTAGTTGTGCAGCAGTTTGACCGAGACCAGCCTTTTCGATATGAAGGACTAGAGATATTTGCTTTAAACTTGGAATATAATGTATATATGGGGTAAGGACGAATCCGTGTAAATTTCAAGTCGTGAGGATGTATATAGGAGGGTGCGTACCCCCCGAGAGCGTAAGCCGCTTACTCGCCCGCGTTTTATACCCTTTTGGTTTCCAAACCCGGAGAATGCAGTTAAGCCTAACGAGAGTTAGGCTCGAGGTGATGACGTAATCTCATCGGAGACGAGATTACGTCAGCGCGCGAGCTCGCGCATGCGCATACACATACACGTTATTATTATTATTACGTCGAAGATTCGATTCCGAAGGAATTCGAATCTGAGTCGAAAAAACGATCCCTGAGTTAAGGATCGTTTTTTTTACGCGACTCCGACTTGTGGACTTTCCGCCAAGGTTCTTCTTCGCATCCATCCGAGTCCGCATATATATCTACAAGGTTAAGTTGTTAACGTATCGCTTTCAAACTTGGTAAATGTTCTATGAAGGTGAAAACTGATCGCCACGCGAAGTTTTGGTGACCGTAGGTCACTCCTAAGGGGGTGCCCCCTTAGCGCCAAGGTCAAATTCGTCCTGAAAATCCTGTTAGGCTTAACGTATCGGAGTGAAATTTGAATGTGAGCTATATGATGACGTAATCTCGTCGTGAGACGAGATTTACGTTTCTCTAGCGGGTCCCTCCTCGCATAATGGGGGGACGCTGCCCCCTCTCTAAAATTTAAAAATGATTCGTAGAAGACTGAAAACTTGGGAAAGGTGCAGAGGATTCGGAGACGGAGTTGGAGTCGGATTCGGATGACGGAGTCGGAGTTGGTTCGGTTGTGCGGAGTCCAATGGACCCACCGAGGTGGTCCCCACTTGAAAAAAAAGAAGAAGAAATGCATGGAATCCAAAAACAGAGGAAGAAGAAGGAAGAAGAAGAAAGAAGAAGGAGGAGGAAAGAGGAAGGAAGAAGAGGAAAGGAAGAAGAATGAAGAAGGAGGATGAGGCTGAGAAGGATGGCAGAGTTGGCTCTGGCACGGTTCTGGGATCCACTGCGGTTGCAAGTTAATAAACATTTGGTAATGATACAATATTTGTGTCTTTATATAGGTTATTGGATCTGTAGATTTCGAAAATAATCGTTTCAGGACCATCAAGAAAAAAAAAATTAAAATAAATAAATAATAAATAAATAAATTTCTTACACTTTTTTATGTTATAACTTACAAATTTACGTTTGTACATACCCTAAAGAGTAACCACTAAAATTCAAGCCACCATCCAGCCCCCCTCCTATCACCCTCCTGACCATTCTGTGATCTATTGATCTATTGATTAAGGTCACATTTTTGAGATATGTTTGGATAAACATAACATAAAATCAAGTCTTTATACAAAGATCAGACAATATATGCTGACTAACGTAACAAAGTTTTTTCACATTAATAAAAGCTTACTTAGCAGTCCATTCTGAACTCAAGAAAATAATCGTACAAAGGACAAACTAACTCATCTTAAACAAGAATAAACGGTCAACATTAACAAAGTTTCACACCTAACAACATTAAAGTAAACTAACATAACATCCAAAACGTAACTTATTCACACTTGGTCAAGCATTACTCTAAATAAACAATGTTAATTACACTGACATGGTCAATATTTACTATAAAATTTACTATAACCTTGTGTAATTATCATATAGACCGGTGAAAGTATGCTAAACGTAACAAAGTTTTCCTATTAATAAAGCTTACATATGTAACATGAACTAAGAATAATAATATACAACCGACAACCTGACACACCTTAAGCACGAATAAAACAGCTAACATTAACAAAGATCCACACTAACACCAGTAAAGTAACTAACAACTCACCAAAAAAACACATTCCATTCATGCTTTATCAAACATATCTCCAACATGACCAATGTTAATTTTACATGAACATATAAATAATTAACAAAAAAATGTAGCACGTAACCGTACCCTAACCAGCTAATAACCTAATGCGGTAAAGACAACAGAGTAAAGTTTTACTCTCTGTAAAGCTAAACTATGAACATTACATACTTAACACCAACCACACTACATCACACACACACACACACACACACACACACACACACACACACATACACACACACAACAACCAGACGAACAGACGAAAAAACAGCCATCATCATCAATGTAGTCAATAAATCGAAACATACGAGGAAGTAAAAACAAGTTTTCGGTATTTTATAACATATAATTTTCATTGAAAAAGCGTGTATATAAATACATAAAAACATATAAAATACATAAAAATATAAGTTTATTTCAAATATATTAAATTCATCTGATCCGCGAACATAGGATTCAAGTTGGGTACGTTCTATATAATCTCTCTAAAGATTCAATACCCTTTTGAAAGGAATGTAAGATAAATGTCTTCAGGCAACACGTAAAACCATTTTTCGGCGATATGGTTCGATTCAACAGCACTCATTCTCTCATACAAGAGAGAAGTAACTCATCCAAGCTGATAGTTATTAAAAGCATTTCTGTATACCGCATTATATGGGAAACCACAGTGTTTCGGTGTAAATATCGTAGATACACCTGAGTATATGTATTAAGTCATCGAGTATGTCAACATCGTAAAGATGCGATGTTAATTCATTTTTTATTTTAAGCAATGCTGTAATATTTTCAGACTTCGAACGCTGGAACACCTAACGTGCTACGGTAGAAGGTTCACACAAATCGATGGGTTTCCAGGTAGTTGCGCTACTCAAGGGTTAATATTGTCACACGACGGA
Source organism: Trachelipus rathkii (assembly GCA_015478945.1). Classification (NCBI taxonomy): domain Eukaryota; kingdom Metazoa; phylum Arthropoda; class Malacostraca; order Isopoda; family Trachelipodidae; genus Trachelipus; species Trachelipus rathkii. Next base: position 15,664 of record JABUQX010009041.1, read on the forward strand.
GAACACAACGTCTGATTCTCATTAGAACCACTTATTGTTTGTCTCCCAGTTAGATATTCACTAAAGCGTTGGATCTTTCGGGATAAGAAACAACTTATCCTCTACCCATACAGCAACGATGTCGATAATCTTGAGGAAATCCATCAGCGCAAACGAATAAAGGTCTATTATTTGCCCTTTGGCAGAAATACAAGCAACGTAACGACTGTCATTTGGTTTACGATTAAATATAAATGACACATCATTGGGAATAACGAAGGTCCTCGTAGAGATATCAACAACAGACGTGGAGATGCGGGAGATGTCATCCGTACCAGTACAGCGAAAAAAATGTTCCTACTGACGGAAATCGTATGCGTAAATAACCCTTATAGTAATGAGATTCTTTTTTTCAGCCAATCAGAAGAAAGAAACAAGAATACAACGCACAAACCGAACCATATCAGTTCAAAAAGGGTATATATTCTCGCTAGACAACAACAACCAAACATTGCAAACAACAACTAACAACAACAACAACAACAACACAACAAACAACAATAACATAGTACAAAAATAAGCTCTTTATATCATACAAACAACGAATATATTGCTAACGTAACAATTGTTTTCACGCTAATAAAGCTAAACATAGCTTACCAGAACTAAAAGCTGTATACTGTACAATAACCAAAACTCTACACACCTTACCAACGAATATAACAACTAACATTAACAAAGTTCCATACTTAACAGCAGTAAAGTATCTAGCCAGCGTACAAGACGTAACCTATTCACACTTTTTAAGCATATCTCTAAACATATCAATGTTAAGTTTACATTAACACTATTGATTTACGTGGCATTTCAGTATCATTTCGGATAAAACATAGCACAAAAAATGAGTTCTTTATATTATAACCAGCGAATATATAGGTTAACATTACAATGTTTCCACAATAATAAAGCTAACATAGCATATATGGAAACTAAGAAAATAATTGACGTACAACGACAAAACTTAACACAACTTACGCACCAATAAACTGTTAACATTAACAAAAGTTCCACACTTTAACACCAGTAAAGTAACTTAACTAGGCATTGCATACCAAAAACGTAACCTATTCATACTTTTGTCAAAGTTCTATATATACTGGCCCACGAAGATATGCTTACGGAACAAAGGTTTTAGCATCAATTAAGCTAACATGTCATAACCTGAACTAAGAATATAATGTACAATTGCAAACCGAAATACCTATGCATGAATAATCAAAGCTAAACATCCTGGAAAATTTCCCTACCTTATCAAGGTTAAGTAGCTAACAGGTCTACAAATATCGATAAGTTCCCGCTTTTTCGAGGCATATAGCAGCAGATTAAAAGCCCCCGTATATTCTAACAAAATCCCTTAAGTGGCCAATTCTATCAACAGAACATTCATCTTGAACTATGGAATTGACACCAATCTTCTCAAAGTGTCACTCGTCCTTCGAGTATAACATCATTGAGCTATGGAATAAGCGTAGACATTAGCCAAATTCTTCGGACAAAACCTACATTTACTCAACAAAATTCTTAACATAGCCTCTACGTTGTCTAACATATTCATCCGCCTAGTTAACACAGTAATATCTTACAAAACTCATCATTTCTCCAACAAATCAGTGTTAATTACCCAGTCATAGTAATATTTAACATAAACGTACCTAACTTACGGATAAACAGCTTTCATTAACCAAGAGTATCTCTAAAGCAACACATCACCTCCCAAGAGAAAACCCCAATGGGATGCACCCATGAAAGGGTGTGAATCCTGAGAGTGGGATCACCCCGAAGGGGGGTGTAAAGCGATCTTTACCCCTCCGAAGGAGGAGTAAGGTCTCAGCCCTGCGGGCTGAGACCTAAAACCCGCTTACACCCCTTCGGGGGATCCCACTCTCAGGATTCACACCCTTTCAATGGGTGCATCCCATTGGGTTTTCTCGGGAAGTGATGTGTTGCTTTAGATACTCGTTGGTTAATGAAAGCTGTTTATTCGTAAGTAGGTACGTTATGTTAAAATCATTACTATGACTGGGTGAAAATTAAACACTGATTGTTGGAGAATGATGAGTTTTGTAAGATATTACTGTGTTAACTGGCGATGATATGTTTTAGAAACGTGAGGCTGTTGGTTAAGATTTTGTTGAAGTAATGTTAGGGGTTTGTCCGAGAATTTGCTAAATGGTCTACGCTTATTCATAGCTCAAATGATGTTATACTCGAGCACGAGTGACACATTGATGAAGATAGTGTCAATCATAGTTCAAGATGCATGATATCTTTGAATTAGAATGGCCACTTCTTTTAAGGGAATTTGTTAGATAATAAGTCTTTACCTGTTGCTGATATGCGAAAAGTGGGAACATTTCGAGTATTGTATGACCTGTTAGCTACTGTATTCCTTTGATAAGTAGGGAATTTTCAGGATGGTAGCGGATTTATTCATACGCTAGGTATGTTAGCACTGATTTGTTAGAGAAATGATGAGTTTTTGTAAGATGTTACTGTGTTAACTGACGAGATGTGTTAAAACGTGAGCCTTAGGTTAAGTTTTTGTTGAGTAATGTTAGGTTTGCCCTAGACTTTGGCTAATATGTCTACGTTTATTCAAGGTTCAAATGATGTTCTACTCGAGACGGATGACACTTTGATGAAGATAATGTCAATTCATCAGTTCAAGATGGTGCTCTTTGATAGATGCGTCACTTTAATTAAGGGATTTGGTCTAGATAATACGGCTCTATCTTGCTGCTAATATGCTCGAAAAGCGGGAACATTAACGAGTATTGTATGACCTGTTAGCTTTACTTTACCTTTGATAAGTAAGGAGAATTTTCAGGGATGTTTAGCTGATTATTCATGGCATGAGGTATGTTAGGTTATGCATTGTACATTATATTCTTAGTTCAGGTTATGACCATGTTAGCTTTATTGAAGCTAAAACTTTGTTCGTAAGCATATCTTCGTGGGCCAGTATATATAAACTTATTAAAAAGTGAATAGGTTACGGTTTGTATGCAATGCTAGTTACTTTACAGGTTGTTAAAGTGTGGAACTTTGTTTAATGTTAACTTTTTATTAGTGCGTAAGTTGTGGTAAGTTTGTGTCGTTATACATTATTTTCTTAGTTCATGATTGATGCTATGTTAGCTTTATGAATGTGAAAACATTGTTATGTTAGCATATATTCGCTCGTTAGTATATAAAGAACTCATTTTGTGCCATGTTTATCCGAAATGATACTCGAGATGCTACGTAAATCAATAGTGTTAATGCAAAATTAAATATGATTGTTAGTGTATAATTAGTTGAAAATTTCGTGAATAGGTTTACGTCTGTACGCTGGCTGATACTTTACTGCTGTTAAGTATGGAACTTTGTAATTGTTAGCAGTTTATTTGCGTAAGGTGGGTTCGATATCAGTTATTGTACAGTCTCTTCTTAGACATCGGTAAATAATGAACATAGTTTTTGACCCGCATAGTTTCGTGACCTTTGAACTTTTTATTAATTTGAATTAAAATTAACATGAGAAATATTGGCTTTGAGATATTCCTTTACGAGGAGAATGAGATTATGTGTTGGTGTTTTTTGTGTTTTGTTGTTGTTGTTGTTGTTGTTGTTGTTGTTGTTGTTGTTGTTGTTGTTGTTGTTGCTGTTGCTGTTGTTGTTGTCGTTTATATTTTTGATTTATTAACATCTGCTGTTGACACTGCTATGACAGGAACAGTCGGCACTAAAGCAACTAGATTGTTGGCTAGTTTACCACGCTGTTCAAGGGTAAGTGATGTCTGAGAAGCCAAAGTCAGGCGAATTAGGACATTTTTTTGCTGTATGTACGATGACATTCTCCCACGCATCTCCACGTCTGTTGTTGATATCTTCACGAGGAGCTTCGTTATTCCCAAAGATGTGTCATTTATTTTTAATCGTAAACCAAATGGCAGTCGTTACGTTGCTTGTATTTTCCATTCGGAGGTCCAAATAATAGACCTTTATTCGTTTGCGCTGATGGATTCATCAAGATTATCGACATCGTTGCTGTATGGGTAGAGGATAAGTGTTTCTTATCCGAAAGATCAACGCTTAGTGAAATATCTAACTGGGAAGACAACATAAATGGTTCTAATAGAATAAACGTTGTGTTCTCGTCGCTGTACAATACAATTAAAACCCTTTGATGTACGCAAACTGACTGGAAACCCATCGCATGGTGACCCTAACCGTACATGTTATAGGTTTCAGCGTTCGAACGTTCTGAAATCATTACAGGCATTGCTTTAAATAAAAAATGAATTACACAATCGCATTCTTAAACGATGTTGACATACCTCGGATGACTTAATACATATAGCTCACGGTGTAATCTACCGATAATAGTTACACCGAAACATGTGGTTTTCCCCATATAATGCGGTTATACAGGAAATGCTTTTAATAACTATCAGCTTGGATGAGTTTACTTCCTCTCTTGTATGAGAGAATGAGTGCTTCTGAATCGACATAATGCCGAAAAATGGTTTAGTGTTGCTGAGACATTATTAGTACTTACATTCTTTAAAGGGTGTTGAATCTTTAGAGAGAGATATATAGAACGTACCCCAACTTGAATCCTATGTTCGCTGATCAGATGAATAATATATTTAAAATAAACTTATATTTTTATGTATTTTGTATATGTTTTTATGTATTTATATAACGCTTTTTCAATGGGAAAATTATATGTTATAAAATACGAAAACTGTTTAACTTCCCTCGTATGTTCGATTTATTGACTACATTGATTGTGATGGCTGTTTATTCGTCTGGTTGTTGTGTATTGTGGTGTGTGTGTGGTGTGTGTGTGTGGGTGTGTGTGTGTGTGGGAGAGTGTGTGTGTTAAGTATGTAATGTTCATAGTTTAGCTTTTACAGAGAGTAAAAACTTCTACTCTCGTTTTCTTTATCCATTAGTTAGTATGCTGGTTAGGTTACGGTTATTGCTAAATTTTTTTGTTAATTATTACTATGTTAATGTTAAAAATTAACATTGTCATGTTGGAGATATGTTTGATAAAGCATGAATGGAATGTGTTTTTGTGAGGTCTTGTTAGTTACTTTACTTGGTGTAAGTGTGGATTCTTTGTTAATGATTAGCTGTTTATTTCTTACTAGATGTGTCAGGTTTGTCGTTGTATATTATATTCTTAGTTATGGTAATGTTAGCTTATTATGGAAAACTTTGTTTACGTTAGCATACTTTTCACCGGTCTTATATGATAAATTACACAAGTTATAGTAAATTTAGTTAAAATATTTACCATGTCAGTTGTTAAATTAACACCTACTGACCTTATGTTAGAGAATGCTTGCACCAAGTGTGAATAAAGTTACGTTTTTTGGATGCTATGTTTAGTTACTTTACAGCTGTTAAGTGTGAAAATTGTTAATGTTGACCGTTTTATTCCTGGTTTAAGAGATGAGTTAAGTTTTGTCGTTTGTACATTATTGTCTTAGTTCAGATGATGCTAAGAAGCTTTATGTGATGTGAAAACTTTGTAACGTCAGCATATATTGTCTGATCTGTATAAAAGAACTTGATTTTGTTATGTTTATCCAAATTGATACTAAAATTTGACCTTATCAATAGATCAATAGATCACAGAATGGTAGGAGGAGAGTGATAGGTGATAGGAGGGGGGGCTGGATGGTGGCTTGATTTAGTGATTTACTGCTTTAGGTATGGTAAAAAACGTAAATTGCTAGTTAGGCACATAAAAAGCGTTAGAAATTTACTATTTATTTATTTATTTATTTAATTTTTTTCTTGATGGTTCTGAAACCATTTTTTTCCGAAATCTACAGATCCAATAACCTATATAAAGGACACAAATATTGTATCATTACACAAATGTTTATTAACTTGGCACCGCAGTGGCTCCAGCACCGGTGCCAGAGCCAACTCTGAATCCTTCTCAGCCTCATCCTCCTTCTTCATTCTTCTTCCTTTCCTCCTTCTTCCTTCCTCCTTTCCTCCTCCTTCTTCTTCTTTCTTTCTTCTTTACCTCTGTTTTGCATTCCATGCATTTCTTCTTCTTTTGTTTTTCAAAAGGGCGGACCCAACCTCCGGTGGGTCCATCGGACTCCGAACCGAAACCCAACTCCGGACTCCGTCTCCGAATCCGACTCCAACTCCGTCTCTGACTCCGTCTCGAATCCTCCAACCTTTCTCCAAGTTTCAGTCTTCTACGATCATTTTTAATTTTTAGAGAGGGGGCAGCGTCCCCCATTATGGAGGGGGGACGCAGAGAAACGTAATCTCGTCTCCGACGAGATTACGTCATCATATAGCTCACATTCAAATTTCACTCCGATACGTTAAGCCTAACAGGATTTTCAGGACGAATTTGACCTTGGCGCTAAGGGGGCAACACCCCCTTAGGCAGTGACCTACGGGGTCACCAAAACTCGCGGTGGATCAGTTATCACAATTCATAGGAAAACAATAACCAAGTATGAAAGCACCTACGTAACTCGTTAACCCTTGTAGATATATATCGGACTCGGAACTGGATGCGAAGAAGAAACCTTGGCGGAATCCAAAGTCGGAGTGCGTAAAAAAACGATCCCTTACAGGATCGTTTTCTTCGACTTCAGATTCGATTTCCTCGGAAATCGAATCGTCGACGTAATAATAATAATAATAATAATAATAATGTGTATGCGCATGCGCGCGCTCGCGCGCTGACGTAATCTCGTCTGCGACGAGATTACGTCATCACGCTCGAGCCTAACTCTCGTTAGGCTTAACTCAATCTCGGGTTTGGAAAGCCAAAAGGGTATAAACGCGGGCGTAGCGGCTACGCTCTCGGGGGTGACCACCCTCTATATACATCCTACAGAGACTTGAAATTTACACGGATTCGTCCTTACCCCATATTATATATACATTATATTCCAAGTTTAAGCAAATATCTCAGTCCTTCATATTCGAAAAGGCTTGGTCTCGGTCAAACTGCCTGCCACAACTAACTTTATATATATATATATATATATATATAATATATATATATATGTATAGTATATTATTATATATATATATATATATATATATAATATATATTTTTTATATATATTAATTATATAGATATAATATATATATATATAATATATATATATATATATATATATATATATATATATATATATATATTATAATATATATAATATATATATTAATATATATATAAAATATATATATATATATATATAATATATATAGATATATATATATATATAATATATATAATTTATATTATTATATATATAATATATATATATAATAAATTATATATTATTATAATATTATAATAAGTGTATATATATATATATATAATATATATATATATATATATATATATATATATATATATATAATATATATATATATATATTATATATATATAATATATATATATATATATATATATATATATATATATTTGACCATACGATTGATGTTTATTTTAAATTATTACAGTAAAAGAAATTGTCAAGATTGACACTACCTGCTAAATTAATTGCCTTATACCAAGTCTTTGTCTGCATTTACTCAAGATTCTTTCAAAACAACAAAAATTAACGTTAACTAATATCACAATATAAATATTTCTACTATGCTAATTTTCTTTCTACTGATGCTGAAATTAATCTCAGATTAATAGTGAGGCGTTTAAATTTCAATTTGGGACGAGAAGTAGAAATAAGAATAGAACTTCTTATTTCTTTTATTTGAGGCTAGAATCAAGCTAAATCTATCCTTTCTAGCATAAAAATTATATAATATACAGAAAATGCAATAACACTCTGGCTACTTTTCACCCACTCTTTCGGACATTTGGCAAAAAAAAATGTCAACTCCAACTTTACTTTTTTCTCTTTCCCTCCTCTAATCTCTTTACCTCCAGTTAAAGATATACGCTTCGCTCATGCTTTTGCTTCTAATTCCATTTTAGACGACTCTGGGGTCATTTTTAGTTTTCCATCTCACTCCAACTGATTTACGCCTAATATTGGTAATTAAACCCATGATTACTATGGTCTTCAACTTACAATGATTTAAAAGTCAAAATTAGAAGTCCGAGATCAAAAGCCTAGGAAGATATGTTTTTAATGGTTTTTGCTTTGGGTTTTTGGGTACCAATTCTGATTGACACACTAATTATACTACCCTTGATTAAATATGAATTAAAGCAGGTGTTTTCCTTTAGTCTAAATGCATTATTACCAGGTCAAAAATTCTGGATAGACTTCATTAAGCAACTTTCTTGCCTCTTCATCTTGGATTTATTCTAATGCCCTTTCTTTACATCATTACATTGTATATTATATAAAAGTTACCGTTACTGGTTGCTAGGGTGGTAACTGTTACGTAAATCTGCTACATGTAACTTAATACCGATCATCCTTGTTCTTGGGTTATTCACAAGTACTGAGATTTTGAAGTAACTTTACCTATTGAATAGCTAGACTACTACTGCGATACATAGTCCAGTGGTTCCCAATCTTTTTCTAGTGGCGCCACCCCCCCCCCCGAAAAAAAAAAAAAAATTATAATATATATATATATATATATATATATATATTATATATATATATATATATATAATATATATATATATTATATATATGATATATATATATAAATTACTAAAAAATAAAATTTAAGGTTTTTCTTCACGCTTGTCCCGCACCACCTGGTATTTCGAGACGCACCTCAAGGGGTGCGCTCATCCCAGTTTGAAAACCACTGAGCTAGACTACTGTGATACATAATCGGTCTATATCACTTCTTTTGAAACCTAATTTTATACGAGGGAACGACTTTTATGATTTTTCATGAAAAAAAAATCATGACTTTCAATTACTAAGGAACTTCTGCATAAAATTCCACAAAAAGCAACAAAGTGGTTTTACCAGGACGATGGTTTTACCATTATAAAAAGGATAAGCTAGTTTACAAAGAATCGGAATATCGCCCTTGCCAAAGTGAGAAAGAGAGAAAGCATAGTGGATGCTGTAAAAAAATAAATGGAATGATGGATCACATTTCAAACTTATCAAGCACTGAGCAAACACTTGGAACATATCATAAAAAACCAAATTAATTACATTAAAAAATATGCTGACCAGAAGGAAGGAAAATATTCTGAAGCTAAATATCTTATAATCAACCTTCTTGAAAGTGGACTGCTTGTAAAAGTTCTAAAATTCAAAAAGATCTGTTTACTAATTCTGCGTCGAAAAAAATTCATCCTGCAAAAGATAAAACATTTGAATTACTCAGTTATCTAACAATAACGCGTTTTTCAGGAGAATGCCACTGACCTTGGACCAATTTCCGTTCAACTATTCTCACTGTATCTTAATTCAAATATTTTTTCCATTGTGTTGGAAGCTAGCTTATATCCAATAAAGCCGAAGAAATGTAGTTGCTTTGAACCTTGTAGCCTATCGTACTATAGCATTCACGTGTATTGCTTTCTAAGATATTGAATCTGATCTCCGATTCTCATGCTTGGGGTATCTGAAATCTTCATTTCCTTTCTTTCGGTTCTTCAGTATGGCTTTTGACATTGGAGGTCAAAACTATGGTATACTCTTTTTATCTTGTCCAAATTATGGTCTTTTTACCCATTAAGAAGGGACTATGCGGAGTTGGAGTGTTGACTCATTTGACCATTTTCTGTCTTTTTTTTTTCTGGATATAATAAGCGTGACTCAGCTTTATGAACTTGCCTTTCCATCCGATTTCCGCTGTTTATTTGCTTCACTCATCATCATTCCTTCAAATTATTTTATATATGTAGTTACTAACTGAGCTATAATAATACCCTCTTCATTACACCTACAGTGGTGTTCCTCGGAGTCTTTATTTATATTTTTGTTCTAGTTCTGCTTCTTGAATAACGCCCTCTCGCAGTTCTTTTCCAACCATTTCATTTCTTTAGACTGACGACTTGACATTCCAGTGTTCTTACAAATTTAAAATCATTTCCCTCTTTCGCATTCAGAATTGAATCTGGAATTTTTCTTTTTGATTTCATTCTCTTATATCTAGAGAGAGAAGGATATCCCATGGATTACCTCAATGATCTGAAATTCAACTCTTTAAAAGCTCAATTTATAAATAATTCTCTCACAGGAACACACCAACTTACCCGCCTTGTTCTCAACGTAAACAAAATTGTCTTAGATATCTCAAATTACAAAGGTTGGGAGGGCAATTTCAATAAAGCTGAGTTATTTCACCTGTAGGAGAGAGTCATCCATCCCTGTACGTAGTACTGATTCCACATTTTTCACGTTTCATCTTTACTTATCTTTTTAAAAAGGTAGGGTAGGAGGACTAAAAGTAGCTCCCTATCTCGTCCTTATAGTTACTATTGTGCCAAAAGTTCTAAGGAGCTTACCCATTGCATTCCACCTCCTTTACGACACCATTGCATCACGAGGGGTGTGGTGTCTGCATACAAACTTTGTGTGGAGATCGAAAAATCCTGCTTTATTCATCGTATCACCTCCTTCTTTCTAGGAATTCCACGTTATGTGGATTACCTTTCCACTTGTAGAATTTAAACCCGATAATTTTTGAGCGCCATATCTTTTCATCTAAGAATTGCGCTAGGTATGAACTAGCAAGGTCTATGAAGTGATCTTTTTGACATCCACGAATATCGAAGAGGTTATGGATCTTCAGTATTTTATCTTCAGCACTTCAAACAAAAAAAGCATTTTAAAACTGCTATGATAAAAGTTATGTTTAAACATTTGAAATGTCTATTTTTGGTCAAGTAAATATTATGAATTAGCTAAGAGAGAAAAGAAAGGAGAGGATTTGCCCACCTTTGAAAACATTGCCAATTTGTGCATCTCTCTCTCTCTCTCTCTCTCTCTCTCTCTCTCTCTCTCTCTCTCTCTCTCTCTCTCTCTCTCTCTCTCTCTCTCTCTCTCTCTCTCTCTCTCTCTCTCTCTCTCTCTCTCTCTCTCTCTCTCTCTCTCTCTCTCTCTCTCTCTCTCTCTCTCTCTCTCTCTCTCTCTCTCTCTCTCTCTCTCTCTCTCTCTCTCTCCAATAATTTATATACAACAAAAAAAAATAGGTCGTTTAATATTTGAACCTTATTATGGAAGCTATATTTTTAAAATAGAGCATTCTCTAAATTTCCAACCACTTAAGATTTTTGCAATAACCAAATGTTTGCTCTGAACATTCTCCGCGCATCTGGAAAATAGCAAAGACATTGTTTTTGAAATTAGTCTTGTTATGCAGTATTCTTTTAAGCAGAAATATTTATCTTATTTTGCGTAATTTATACATTATATGAAGAGCACAATAATACGTTAAAGAAAGAAAATATTGTTTTAAAATGTCATGATAAAAGATAGATCTCTTCTCGACCACACTTATTGTGCCGGGATGCAGATGCAGCTATTCATCACGTCACTAGTTTTAGCATTTTTCGATTACTTTTTACTCTATTCTTCCCTTTTCCACTAATTCTCGTGAATTGTAGTAACAGCGTAAATAGAGGCAAGAACGCTCGGACTATCTCCAAAAAAAAAAGTAGATATAAGATTCACGACAAAAGCACAAGCAAAGAAAAAATTTCAATGAATTTGAAAAATGTTGAAATATTAAGGAAATTTTTGCATAAAATTCCTATAAAAAGAATTTCAGGATTAATATTTCATTAGTGTAAGGAAAATAGATAAACAAAATAAATAAATAAGTAAATGAATAAAATAAATAAATAAGTAAATAAATAAAATAAATAAATAAGTAAATAAATAAATAAGTAAATAAATAAAATAAATAAATAAATAAATAAACATAGATAGATAGATAGATATAGATGATATATGATAAATGATAGATAGATAGATAGATAGATAGATAGATATAGATGATATATGATAAATGATAGATAGATAGATAGATAGATAGATATAGATGATATATGATAAATGATAGATATATATATATATATATATATATATATATATATATATATAGATAATAGATAAATAGATAAATAATAAATAGATAAATAGATAAATAGATAAATAGATAAATAGATAAATAGATAAATAGATAAATAGATAAATAGATAAATAGATAAATAGATAAATAGATAAATAGATAAATAGATAAATAGATAAATAGATAGATATAGATAATAGATAAATATAAATAGATAAATAGATAAAATAGATAAATAAAGATAAATAGAGAAATAGATAAATAGAAAATAGAATAAATAGATAGGAATAGATAGATAGATAGATAGATAGATAGATAGATAGATAGATAGATAGATAGATAGATAGATAGATAGATAGATTAGATAGATAGATAGATTAATAAGATAGTAGATAGATAGGATAGTACATCAAAAAGATAAGATAGATAGATAGATAGATAGATATATATATATAAGATAGAAGATAGATAGATAGATAGATAGATAGATAGATAGATAGATAGATAGATAGATAGATATATAGATAGATAGATAGATAGATAGATAAATAGATAGATAGATAGTTAAAAAAAGTAAATTAATATATATATATATATATATATATATATATATATATATATATATATATATATATATATATATATATATATATAGTATATATAATATATATATATATATATATTATATTATATTTAGGATTGCAGGTGAACATCCGCATTCCTCATCCGGAGCTTTGCCCGCAGGATGTTGCCGCGGTATATTTATGTCGAGATTTGATCAAAGAATTTTATAATATAAATACTTAAGATGAATCTGGAAATGAAAATGAAAACGAGTTGAAAGCAATTCAAAAACGGCATGATATTCTATATCTTAATGTTATCAAAAACATTCCAACTCGATGGAATAGTACACTTCATATGATTGGAAAGAAGTATTGCTCAAAGAACCCTCTTGCTTTGTACGCTAGTTCGTATTCCAAAAGTTAACCATTATTACTAATGTTTTTTTTTTTTTTTTTTTTTTTTTTTTTTTTTTTTTTTTCACCCCCTCTCACGGTCAGTTCCCTTTTCAAGGAGGGGGTGTTGCACGCCTCACAATCAACAACTAAGCAAATACGCAGATGAGCACAGACGCAGGCTTTGAAGTGGGGGATATTAAATTCAGCAGGAAACACAGAAGATGGAAGAGAATTCCACAGAACAGATGTGGCAGGAAAGAAGGAAGCACCGCAGCGAACTAGCCTGGAGTTACCTACATCAACACAAAACTCATGTGCAGACACAGCCACCCTTATTTTTCCGAGGCGACGTAAAGGTGGAGGTACACGAGTGATAAGCTCCCTCGAGCAACTGCCGCTGCGGTTACCGTATAGAAAAGAGATTAAGCACCAACATTCGCGCCCGCCAAGATAGAGGGTCAATGTGAAACTGGAAAGTACCGGACAGTTTAAAAGCCTTTTTTGGCCTTGGACTCCGACCCTATCCACTAGGCCGGGTGAAAACCAGGAGCCCCCCCAGATTATGAGAGCAGTACTCCATACAAGGGCGGATGAGGGCCCTTGTATAAGCTGGAGCAACTGGGAAAGAAGAAAAAAGCTCGCAGTTCTTAAACAGACTCCCAGTTTCTTTGAGCCGCCCTAGCAACCGTTGTGATGTGAGGGTTTCCAAGACATTTTTTTGTTTATGCTTAAAGGCCAAGGATGTTTATTATTGTCAACAGGAGGACGAGAGAACCGTCGAAAGAGATAGGAAGTTAGAAGGTGTACTTAGAGAGGGAAGATTTTTAGAAGTTGGTTTTTTAAAAAATTGAATTTCACAAGGTTGAGACGACCCCACCCGAAATTCTATCCAGATAACAGCGAGAATAGAATCGGAAAGATTAAGATCGAGAGGGCAATTCTAGAAGTAAAAGAGGGAGCAGAATTTGAAATGAGTTGAAGAATGAAGGTCGGTCATCGGCATATGAGTGAATGAGAGTTAGATGTGCAGGTGAGAAGATCAGTAATGAAAAGCAGGAATAAAGTAGGAGATAAGACGAACCCTGAGGAACACCACTATTGACAGAAAAGGAAGAAGAAGTCGCCCCATCCACAACAGCCATTATTGAGCGATTTGAAAGAAAAATTAGACATAAAAGTAAGCAAAGAGAAGGAGGAAACCCAAAGGAGGGAGCTTGGAGAGCAATGTGGCGTGTGCCATACCCGGTCAAAAAGCTTTGGATATGTCAAGCGCCACCACGCAAGTCTCCCCGTATTCCTAAGTAGCGCGGAAAACCATGAAATCAGAAGATGGAAAGTATATCGCCAGTTAGACCTCGAGCGCCCGAAAGCCGTTTACTGGCAGATCGGAAAGAAGTGAATGAGATTCCAGATGTTCTAAGAAATGAGAGTTGAGAAAGAGCTCTCAAAGATCTTAGGATAGAATACAAGTAAGAGCTATAGGGCGATAGTTGAAGTCAGAGCGGCTTCCTTTTTGCGGAATAGGTTGGCACTGTGCGTGCCTTCCAACACTGAGGGAAAGTGTTATAATTAGACAAGAGAATATAGTGAACGAGGGGCGGGATGCACCGGAAGCACACCCCTCTAACAACTCGGGAGGAATGAGCCATCCGAGGCCACCCGCCTTCCTACAAGTTCGTAAGCTTTCAGGAGCCCATGCGCACCCGATTCCAAATTGTAATCACAGGCAAAGGCATAGGACACCTGAGAGAAGAAGGAGGAGGATGATGATTACCAGATGTCGTTCAGAGATGAATTAGAGGAAATTAGGAGACCAAAAATATTGGCCTTTTCAATTGGAGAATTAGTAGCAACAAAACCATCAGATCGAATAAGAGGAGGAAAGACAGATTTACAGAAGTTGTTGGAGATGTTTTTGGCCAAGAGGCCAGAAAGATTTGTCAGTAGGAAAAACCAGGAGGTTAGCGCACTTCGTTTGATGAAAGCCCGCTTTTGCTCGTCGAAGATTATCCCTGCAACGATTTCTAGCTGAATGAAAATTAGCAGAGTGATAGGAGACGAGAATTTTTCCAGCTCCGATTACGCGACTGTCTCTAGCCTGAAATGGCCAGCGAGAAACAAAGCACGAATCGAACCATGGATTATGAGAGAGAAAAGATTGAGTCGAAGAAGGAAATGAACTAGCTCATCCCATCAACGACTACAGCTCCCACCTTATCGGCAGTAAGTCGAAGCGTCACCAGAGGGACAAAGCAGTCATTCCAATTATAGTTAGCGAAGAAAGCAACGCAAGGCCCCCCCAATCGGCCCGATCAAAGTGCCAGAAAAACGCGTAGGCAGGATGGAGCTGTTGAGAGAGAAAAAGTATTAAAATTAAAGAGATATAAGGTTGTGGTCGATTTACAATAGGAGCGCAAGGTGTTGTATTTATAGAGGAAGGACTAGAGGTGGAACATAGGTCAAGGTGTTTCAAGAATTATGGTTGGGACATCTGCGAAGTGTGTAGGTTCTCTGATAGTTTGCTCAGATCGTTGAGAATGCTGAATGATTCGGCCTCCTCCCACCTAATCAGTATGAGAGGACCCCAAAAATTCTTCGTGTGTGTACATTGAAATCCCTAAATAAGAGGACCTCAGAATTTGGATGAGAAATATAACAGTCTCGTGAGAAGTAGTAAGATATTTAAAAAAGGCGTGAAAATCTGTTCTGTTAGGAGAACAGTAGCAGAAGCACAAGATTATTGTAGTAGAAGGAAGAAAGATTTTAAGCCACAGAACATCGAAGTTAGGAGATTCGAGATTCTCGAGACGTGTTACAGGAGTGTTTATGTTAACATAGGCACATACTCCACCCTTTAGACGGAAATTATGAAATAAGTTGTAGTTAGATATATTAAACGAGTTAGAGGATGAATTCTTAGATATCTGTGTCTCAGACAAGAGCAAAAGGTTAGGGTTAGAATTAGAGAGGTGGTATTCCACGGATGCCGAGTTAGAGAGTAAGCCTCGGATGTTGGTAAAATTGATAGAAAGTCCGCGTCTGTGCAAAGCTGCCATCACACACGCACACACAACCACAACAACAAAAACAACAGACAAAAACAGACAGACAGAAAAAAACGAAAGTTGAAATTAGATTAAAATAGTTTACTCACTAAAAAAACGTAAATGATTAAAATGCTAAAACCGTATTTACAATAAATATGTAAAACTGAAAAAAAATTCTAGAAAGTTTAAAACACACGCATTCACTCACCCTAACAAATTTACGAATAAAAAAAAAAATTACAATCATTCAATATAAAACTAAATATGTATAAACTAAAATAATATGCAACCAAATTCGTAAGTGTTGTGAAAAAAAAACCTTTTAAAAAAAATAAAAAAAAATAGAAACACTAAACACTAAAGTTAAAAGATGAAAAAAAAAAATATAACCTAGTACTATCAAAACTACGTATTGCACAATTCTAAAACCTAACTATGACTATCTAACATAACTAAAAAGTTTCAAAAAAAAAATTAAAACTGATTACTTATATTTATAAGGTTACATCAGATTCTTCATAATTAAAACCAGTATACTATGTTTAAAACAAATTTTAAAACATATTTAATATACAAACACACTTAATGGGGAAAATAACTAAAACATTATGAAACATTAATCAACCCATTGGAGCTCAGGTAAAACGCAACCTATCACATCACAGTCTAAACACACAATATAATGTGGAAAATGACATCATATCACACTGCATTAAGCTATTGAAACCATTTGAAGAAATTAAGAAAAAAATCAGCGCCTCTAAAGCTTCTGTCTCCGATGTAATAGCACTTAATCTCAACGCTAAGGAAGCATTTTGAACCATCTTCGGAATGAAAATGATTGACGGTTAAAAAGAATTGAAAAGAATGTAATTAAACTAGAAGCTAGAAAAACGCTTTAGTTCTGTGGAAATTAATGACCTTCATAATATTGAAACTTACTTAGATTCCGGTTATAAAGAAGTTTTTTTGTAACAAAATATTAGAACAAATTAAATCGTCACTTTGTGTTGCAAAGTGAAATTCAATCCGAAACAGTTTATTAATTCTTCCACCGCTTAAAAAGGAAAAAAAACGAAATCTACAGAACCAACACCTTCTACAAGTAAATCAATAGCAGATTCACTAGAAGAATTTCTACAGTCCAGTTAATGATGATGAAACACACGCATTGCAAAGTAGTGCAAAATGATTGAAAACTATCACCACGAAAGAAAAACGACAGATACAAATGATGAACCTATCAGTTGGTGGAAAGTTAAGCAAAATGTTTACCCACACTTGGGGAAACCTTGCAAGGGAAATACTTTGCCTAGTCCTCCAACTTATGCTCCAAGTGAGAGAGTATTTTAGCAATGCTGGGCTAATTACTGTACATGATGAAAATAGAAACATACTCTCTGCAGAAAAGGCAGAAAAATTGATGTTCTCAAGCAGCACAACCTCCTATATTTGAATTTCAATATTAGTGCAAAAAGTATATATCCATTGCAAAGTCTTTCAGTAAGGGCGGAGGTTGGGGGGGAAAAAAAGAGGTTCGGTGGGGTGCATTGAGTTGGGTCCCCGTCCCGGACCCTAACACAATTAAATTAATAGATTGTGTCTAACTAATATATATATATATATATATATATAGTATATAATATATAATATATAAAAGTTAAATATATATAATATATATATTATATATATATATATATATATATATATATATATATATATATACCAACACATCCGGCATCCGCGGATGTTAAAATAAAACATTAAATGTCGGCATCCGCAGATGCGAAAAACATGACATTTGCTGCATCACTAATATATATATATATATATATATATATATATATATATATATATAATCTAGATATATATATTATAGTATATATATATATATATATAATATATATAATAATTATATATATATATATATATATATATATATATATTTTTAGAGATGCACACCGGAGAGTAATTTTGGCCGGAGGCCGGAAGAGCCGGAGGC
Organism: Trachelipus rathkii; assembly: GCA_015478945.1. Lineage (NCBI taxonomy): Eukaryota > Metazoa > Arthropoda > Malacostraca > Isopoda > Trachelipodidae > Trachelipus > Trachelipus rathkii. The sequence continues at coordinate 33,720 of JABUQX010009041.1, forward strand.
CGAAGAATGAAAATTTTAATTCCGGCCGGAGGCCGGAGAATGAAATTTCCATTTATACCTACCTTCTATCTATACTCTATTTATATATATATATATATATAGTATATATATATATATATATATATATATATATAATATATATATATATATATATATATATATATACAATATAATATATATATATATACTATATATATAAACTTTTTATTTTTTTCCACCTTTATCTAAAAATATAAAGAAAATCTGAAATTAATTTCCATTCTGGATATTATGTCTTCTCTAGTGTAGGATTACTTTAAGATTAAAGTAAGCGATAATAGTAAAGCTGAGTGTCTTTTGTGCGCTACTAGGAATACATTATTATCAAGAGGAAACCCAAAGAAAGGTTCAAAATATTAAAGCACAAAAACCTTAACTGGATCATCTTGAAAAAAACATAAAACCACATATTTGAAGATAAAAGAAATATCTGAATCTTCAAGAGGAAAGGTAGCCGAAAAAAGAAAACAAGATATCACAGACACAGCAGATGATGATCCATATCCATCCATATCATCAACTTCTACCTCTATTAAAAAAAAGATTTCTTCAACCTACAACTGTTTGAATAACTTGAGAAAACAAAGTATGGTGGGCATTAATGATAGGAAAATGCTACAGGAAATTCATTTCCCAACAATTGGGGAAATTGATTGCTGTGGACAATCTAGCCATTTTTTATTTTGTAAAAAGGACGATTGGATTTAAGAAATATAATAAATCACGTAGTCTACAAATATAATATTCCATCAGGAGGTACTTTTCAGAAGCAATATCATTAACATCAGATATTTGAACTTGCTCATATAACAGTGAAAGCTTTATAAGTATGTCAGGGCATTGGATTGATAAAGATTTTCAAAGGAAGAGTGGAACATTACAAATCAGTAGTTTTTAGTGTTTCTCATTCAGCAGAAAAATATGAATACAAAGATTGAAGAAACTTAACTTGAGGAGCTGCTGATTTAAAAAAAAGAAAGATAATTCATGTGTGGCCTAAACAGATCAATGCACCAAACCATGACAACAAGGTATGAGAGCGACAGGTGTTTATAAATGACATGTTTTATTCATTCCTTGCAGCTAGTAAGTAAATACATGATATGCTATATATATTTTCTCAAAAATCAATTAAAGATTTAATTACTTTATGTAGGAAAATTGTAGGTCAAATATTTTAGTAGATCACCAATTGCTACAACAAAGTTAACTGCGATTCAAAAATCTCAAAATTTGCCATACACAAGCTTATCCAAGATGTGGAAACAAGATGAAGTTCATCATAATATATGCTGCAAAGGATCATAGCGCAAAAAATTGCAATTATTATATATTCTTCAAATTCGAAAAACAATCCAGAAATCTTAAATGCAAATCATTGACAGGTAATGGAGAATATAATTGGATTTCTACAACCATTTGAAGAATTAACTAAAAGAGTGAGTGATGCTGATGTAGATTTATCTTTTGTAATACCTGCAGTTAATGCATTGCAAAAATATTTAGCAAAAACTTGAAAGGATAGCGGTGTAAAAGCTATGAAAGATGAACTTTTAAATTCATGTTACTGAACGTTTTGGTACCATTAAAGGAGAAACTTTATGTACTTGCAACAGTTCTAAATCCACAATACAAATTAGTTCCCTTTGATATTATTGATCAGAATAAAATAAAATTTATGCTCAAAGAAGAAGTAAAACTTTTTATAAAGTTAAAGAAAATATTACATTAGTTCAGATTCTGATGAACCAAAATGATGATCAAAATGATCAGTCTCATACAGATTCACATGAAGAATCTGAAAATGAAACGGCAGATATTGAGAAGGGAACACATCAATTTTCTGGAAGTTCTTGATACATGTTACAAGAAAAATCGTCAGAAGAAATGAAGAATATTCAGATACAACCAAACCAAGTGGAACTGATCAGAGAAGAAAAAAGTTAAAATGTAACGTAGAAGCAGCAGTGAGAGGAAAACAACATGAATTAGAAAATTCTATTATTCAAACTACTGTGATAAATATTTTGCAGCACCACTTATGGAACGAAAAATCGGATGCTGATCCAATGTTATGGTGTAAAGAAAGAAAAGCTCTTTGTCCTGATTGCATCTTACCTGAATTAGCTAGGAAATATCTCTCTGATCCACCTTCAAGTGTATTTAGCGGGGGAATGTTTAGCCAAGCAGGAAATATTTCTACAAGTAAAAGGAATCGTCTTACTGCAACACTAGTTGATCAGCTCCTGTTTATTCATCATAATTTAAGAGCAATTGATTTTAAATATTAGAGAATGGTTACCTAAATAGCAATGCATAAGCTATCTAACCTTCTTTTCACTGGCTTTGTGTTTAACAATATAATTTAATTTTCTCAAAAAATTCTATTGTGATACTCTATACAGTATCTATAACAGATGGTACATTGCACTTTATAATATATATATATATATATACTATATATATTATATATATTAATATTATATAATATTATATATATATTATATATTATATATATAATATATACTATTTATATATATTAGATATATATATATATATATATTATATAGCTTTCAAATGTTAGTTTCGTTAAACTTTAAAATCCTAATAATTTAAAGTTAAAGGAGTATATACCACAATTTTTGTCATTTGGTCAGATATAGCATGTAGTTTAAAAGTTCTTTTACCTTTTCATTTACCTATAGTTGTATTGCACTTTTAAAGCTAGATTTATCAAAAGTGTATTTATTGTTGGTAGTCAATTTGGATATCAAACCCTTTTAAGTGTTTATCAAAATAATTATTCAATTTAGTAAATGGTGTTCTCCATATAGCCTATTCATATATATTATATATATTATTATAGTTATAATATTAGCTATTAGTTTGACTTATATTATCCACAACCAACAAAAAAAATATTTTTAAAATAATTTTTTTACACAATTTTGTTTGAATCAGTTCTTCTAAATAAATTTAATTCATTAAATGTCTCAATATTACTTTCAATGAATTATAACTATTTTATTTTCAAAACTTACTTTCACAAAATATAGGTCTTCCCGCCGGAGAAAACCGGAGAACTAGTGGTCTCCGTCCGGAAACCGGAGATCTTTAAAAAAGGCCGGAATTCCGGCCAAGTAGGAGTCTGCGAGCCGGAGCGGAGCCAGGAGATCCGGTTGCAATCCCTAATATATATAATATATAACTATATATATATATATATATATATACTATATATATCATAGATATACTATATAAAATTACGGAAAATATAATATAAATACTATATATATATAATATTATATATAATATATATATATATATATATATATATATATTAATAAGTTTTCTTCTAAAGTTTCGTGCTCCTCCTCTTCGACCTTAAATAAAGACAATGCTATACAAATAGTTGCCAATTTCGATCTC
>JABUQX010009042.1:0-35000 GCA_015478945.1 Trachelipus rathkii
AAATAATGAATCAACTATTGTGATGGAGTTTATCGATTTGGAAGAAATAGATTTAAAGCTCGATTTATTGAGGTGACATTATATCATTACACATTCTACTAAAAAAATGACGCGCGATGTGTAGGCTGCCCTCAACCTGGTGACATCCCGTTAATCTCTTTTTTCTGTTGTTTTACATTTTTTGTAAGAGATGAGTTAATATTTCAGCACATATCTACAGGAATTAAAGTTCAATCTTTTATCAGATTGGAATCATTCATTACGTTGGTCACAGCATTTCTCTCGATGTTTGCCGCATAAATTGCTTCTAACAAAACCGGTACACGCTAAATTTGAGCATTTCTTCACGTTTCGTTAAGTACAAATGAAAAAACGAAAACACCTATATAAACATACAGTTGGTCAGATAGATACGGAAATTATCAGACAAATTGCGGATATATATATATATATATATATACGTATATATATACATATCTATAACCTATTAGTATTATTACACTTCTTTATACTTTATATTTCATTAATCACCACTCTTATTATGTAGTACTTACCTACCTTTATATTCTAATTATAACTATATACTTATTTAATATATATATATATTCGTATTCTTTTCTCTCCTTTATCCTTTACTATATATACTATTTTATATATTTCTATTTTATATATATATATATTTTATATTATAATATTATATATATTTATGACCTATGAAAATTTTATAGTACGATGACATAAATTAAGAATTTCAAACATACATAATACTTATTGAAAAAAAACTTTTAAAAATTTCTCTCTCTTTCTTTCTCTCTCTCTCTATATATAATATATTATTTAAATATATATATTTTTATATATATATATATATTATATAATATATATATATATATTTATTATTTAATTATATAACTATATTATCTATATATATATATATATATATTTATATATATATATATATATTATAATATATATATATATTATAATAATATATTATATTATATATATATATATTATACTAATATATATATATTATAATATATATTTATATATAATATATATAAGGCTAGACAGAAGTCAGTTAACCTACCTTATTATTTTACATCAAAATTTGATTCCTTTAAGTTCTCAATAATATAATACTATAATAATATAATAATATAATAAAATAATTATATATATAATATAATAATAATAATATACAATAACAATACAATACAAAAAATACCAATAAAATAACATAATAAATATAATAATAAAATATAATAATAATATATAAAAATATAATATAATAATAATATATAATAATATAGTTATCAAAAAAATGAAAAGGGTATTTATTATAAAAGAGACATGTTTTCTAGCGGTTTTCTTAGGTCAATGGCTGTTTCTCATACATGTATAAAATATTAAGGTAAATGCAAGGTTTCTAAGTGCAGATGATAGCATTGCTCCTCATAAGATAATGATGATGTATAGATTTAAAAGTAAGAGGGAGCTGTAATCGTGATAGGATGAGCAGGTTCATTTTCTTCAGATAATTTTTCTTTCTCATTCATTCCTTCTAAACTAAATTTTCTTTTCTCATAACCTGTTATTCGTTATTATTCTGCTGGCATTCAGCCTAGAGACAGTGCTATGGTGTGGAAAAATTCTCGTTCTCCTATCCTCTCGCTATTTCATTTCAGCTAGACGTGCAGGAACTCTCGACGACAAAGCTGTTCATCAAAGGAAGTGCGCTAACCTCCTTGGTTTCTCCTACTGACAATCTTTCATTCTAGCAACTTCTGTAAATCGCCCTTTCCTCCTTATTCGATCTGATCCTTGTGTTGCTAATTCTCCAATTGAAAACTAATTCTCTTCGCCCCTAGCTCAACTATATTCTCTATTCTTCAATACTAGCACTTTCCCTCCCTCAGTGTTGGAAGCCTCACATGTCCAACTATCGAAAAAGGAAGCGCTCTGATCTCTAACATCGCCTGTAGCCCACTTGTATTCTATCTAAGATTTTGAACCTTCTTCACTCATTCTTAGATCATCTGGAAACTCATCCGATCGCCAGTCGGCTCTCGCTACGAAGTCTACTTGCGATATACATTCCTATCAACGCTTTATGGTTTTTCGCTCTAGAACTCGGGGGAACTTGTGTGGTGGCTTTTGACATATCCAAAGCATTTGACCGAGTATGGCCCGCGTCACTGCTCTCCAAGCTCCTCCTAGGGATTCCTCCTTCTTTCGCTTACTTATATCTAGCTTCTTTCAAATCGCTCATATCGGCGTTTGTTGATGGGGCGACTTCTTCTTCTTTTCTGTCATAGTGGGTTCTCAGGGTTCTGCTTATCTCCTACTTTATTCTACTTTCATTAATGATCTTCTAACCTGCACCTCTAACTCGATTCCATGATCGACCTTCATTCTTTACTCATATCAATTCACTCCCACTTTTACTTTGGAATTGCCTCTCGTCTTATCTTTCCCGATTTATTCTCGCTGAGGGTGAATAACTTTGTGAATCAATCTTAAAACCAACTTTTTACAATTCTTCTCCAAAATACCTTCTAACTTTCCTGGTCTCTTTCGACGGTTCTGTCGTCTCTTCTGTGAAATGTAAACTCCTTTGGCCTTAACAGAACAAAAATGTCTTGGAACCCCATCACAATGGTTCTAGGGGGCAATCAAAGAATGGAAGTTCTGTTTAGATGTTGAGAATTTCCTCCTTTCTCAGTTGTCCGCTATACAAATTTCTCATCCGCCCATGTATGGAGTACTGCTTCATATTTGGGGGGGCTCTGGTCTTACGCCCGCTTTTGGACAGGTCGAGTCAACGGCAAAAGGCTTATAAACTGTTCTGCACTTTCCAGGTTCACTTGACGTGATCTTTGCAAGACGTTTGTGCTTATTCTTCCTATAGGTCAGCAGCGGCAAGTGCTCGAGAACTTATGATGCTACACCACCTCGACGCCATTCGTAGCACAATGGTGCTGTTATTGCACGATATTGTGTGACATTGGTACTCAGGCTAGTTTGGCTGTGGTGCTTCCCCTTCTTTCCACACTCTGGTTTTGTGGAATTCTCTTTCCTCTCTGTATTTCTACTGGATTTAATCCCTCACTTAGCTGCGTCTGTGCTCAATGCGTAATTTGCGCTAGAGGTGAACTTTGAGAGTAATACCCTCCTTGAATAGGGCTTTGCCGTGAGTGGTGGTGACAACTGTAAAAAAAAAAAATCCTTGAATGGGCAATATGTGGCAAATGAACTGAACTATTCCCCCCAACATCATTCATATTCCAGAAAATCGTACTCTTTCAACTTACCTCAGATGGATCATATGTTGCAACCACACAAATTTTTACCTTTCAAACTAAATTTAACCTTTAGACTTATAGTACTCACACCCAAATCTCCATTAGCTTCTACCAACTCAACTCATCAGAATGCAAATCCTTCTATCCCCTCTTTTTCCACAGCAACACACACATTTCACACCACCACTCATTTAACGTTCTTTCACCTTTGTTAGTCACAGCGAGCAATCAATTTGCCCTTTCTAAATTCATCACCTCTCTCCTCATCTCTCAACATTTATTCCTCTGACATTTCAATTACAGATAGATTCATACATTTTCGCCGAAGCATAGAACGGCGCTAACTGCGGATCACGACTTCCGCGAGGCATCATTAGTTCCTGTCAAAAATAAGTGGTAGTAGCAGCAACCTAACTACCCCGTCCTTAGTCGCCTTCTACGACACGCAGGACGTACGATGTGGGATTTTTTTCCCTACACGTATGGATTATAAGGGATAGGGTTCTGTAAATATTGTCTAAAGAGGGGTGTGAATATATATGTGTATATGATTGTGTTGAGATGAGTGTGGATAAACGCATAACAGAAAGCGAACCATTAGGCACTGGAATGTATACTACAATAAGCAAAATATATATAATATAATATTATATTATATTATATTATAATTTATATTAACATATATATATATATATATCATATAATATATATATATATATTTATATGTATATATATATATATAATATATTATTATAATTAATATAATTATATATTAATATAATATTATATATATATAATATTATATTATATATATATATTATGATTATTAATTATTATTATTATATTATTATTTTATTTTTTATTATTATATTATTTTATTACTACTTATTATTATTTATATATTTTATTATTATATGATTTAAATTTCAAAATCTAAGTCAAACGCAAATAATGGCGAAATTTGGACGATAGATGAAGAGAGTTAAAAAATATCTGCGATGACGATAGATGACATAATCTCATCAAATATTAAATATTTATATATATATATTTATATAATTATATATATATAATATATATATATATATATATATATATATCTATAATATATATATTATATATATATTATATAAATATTATATATATATATTATATATATAATATTATATATAATAATATGGTGATATGATGATATAATAAGTACAATATTATTCAAAACTAGTAATCGTGTCATTGAAAGTGAAATATGGTGAATTTTTTGAAATATAATGTTAGCTTTTTAATAATATATTAAAAAGAATATACATATATACGCGTGTTATTATTATGTTTTGTATGTGGTATTATATATATATATTATCTATATATATATATATATATAATAATTAATATATATATATTTTTTTTTTTTGTATTTTTAATTTATTTATAAAAAAGCCCCCGGTAGCTCAGTTAGGTAGAGCAATCGCCAAAATAAGCGATGGTACCAGGTCGCATCTGTCGGGTGGGAGAATGTGAGCTATTCTATCCTTGGGCTTGGTTTCATCTTGCTCGGTTTTTAATTGAATACACCCTCCTTGATAGGGCTCTACCCCTGAGTGGTTGGTTTATCTTCTGTAAAAATATTTATTATATATATATTATATTATTATTATATATTATTATAATTATATAATTTATATATATATAATATATATATAATATATAATATTATTATATATTATATATAATATATATATATATATATATATATATATATATATATAATCATTAAAACTATAATACCAGTTTTCTTAATTATCACAAAATACATATGTTTTAAAAGCATGCCGGTTAAATTTCCTTTGAGTTTGCTATATTCCAGTGTTCATTTGTGTGCTTATTCAAAATAATTATTATTGTCCATTGTTTATGTTTCGAGAGAGAGAGAGAGAGAGAGAGATTTTTTTCCTTCTCTTTCTATTGATTTCTCCCTCTCATATATCCTCCCTGACATTTAATATGTTTATATAAATATATTCATTATTCATTTATTTTCATTTTTATTTTTATTCATATGTTTCAGTCATTTCCCTAATGTTTTTAAATGTTTTTCACATTTGCTTTTTAACTCATATGTGCACATGTATTGCAAAAATATTCATTTGCAGTTTGGTCTACGTATGAATTAAGTAGGATTATATTAGAATGTACATAATTAAGCTTCTTTTTTTTTTTTTAAATTGCTAGAGATTTACCTAGGGACTTTTAGATTTAGTTTCTAGTGTCATGACAGACTGTAAAATTTACATAGTTAAGGGAGTGTGTGTTGCAACTGAAGTCCTAAATTATTATTTAGCTATATTTAAAAAAAAAGTTTTCTATTTATTAGGAATAAATATTAAAGGTGCAGGTGTTGACTAGCAGATAGATAGATAATTGATTTTTCTCCGAATCTTTTATAGAAGAAGAGGTGGGAGAAAGAGAGGTAAATTATTTCAATAGTTTTTAAGAAAATGGAAAAAAAAAAAAAAAAAAAAAACGGGAAAGAGAAAAGGGTAGAAAATACGAAAGAACTGTTAGTCTGTAACTATGGTTGTAAATTAAATGCCAATTTTGTTTACGTTTGGAACTAAGTATTACTTAGTACACTTTTTTTTAAATTTATCTTCTGAAGAATAAAAATTATTTTAAGATTTTTTTTTTTAAATTTATCTTCTGATGGTTAAGAATTATCAATCAGTTTCACAGTAGTGTTAAACGCTTAAAGGGGCGAATTTATTATAATTAATTTAAATAAGTATATATACATATATATATATAATACTGTATAATATATTATTAATATATACTCAATAGCCAACTCATTAGTGATATAATAAATATATATATATCAAAATTATATATATATATTTTGTGTTTAATATTATTATTTTATTATTATTAATATTATTATTTATAACGTTAGTAAATTATATATGTACTATATAATATTATATATATAATATATATATATATATATTAAGAAGCAAAATTAGAAAAAGAAAAAGAAATAAGAAACTATCTTTTCTATCTAGGTTAAATCTCGTTTCTCAAAGTCATCGAGTCATTGAAGAAAATTTTAAAATTCTTTGTCTGATAGCAAGGGGCTGAAAACCCCCTTCTATCAAATCTTTCTTTTCGTGAATGGTGTTGATAAGCTCAAAACCTTTCAACTACCAACACCACTCTGCAGCAATGCGCGACATGGTACGTGATATATATATATATATATTATATATATATATATATATATATATATATATTATATTATATATATATATATATATATATATATATATACTATATATATAACATCTATCGAAGAATAAATTCATTCATTCTGTTGTTGGATCATCGTTAGGGATATTCGGCTCAATTTACCTTGATACCGCTCACCTTATCCTCCTTTCTCAAAATTTCCCGATACCGCGCATATAACCATCTATTGATACTTCGTCAAATAATCAACTCGATAACCGATTACACCTATGGTATCGTTTGTGCATCACTAAATCCATCATATAGTATATTATGAGTTTATAATAATCTTATATTAAAGCAAATTTATGCTAAAAATTAGTTATATATATGTATATGAGATTTAATATATTATAACTTAATTATATATATATATATATTATATACTATATACTAATATATTAATATATTATATTTAATATATATATATATAATATACTATTATATATATATATGTTTTTAATGGAACCTATTCTGTACAAGATAATAATGTTAAAGAATAAGTGTATAATTAATAATAGTTGTATAACACATGTTATAAATTAACATTAAGATAACTTTGGGGCTGCGATGCTCCTTCCCTTATTCTGAAAAGAGATTGGGTTAAGCAAATATAGACAAAATTACCATGTTTAGTTAAACCTAAAGTTTCCCCAAACCCTTAATTTAGCGTGATCGTTCAGGGCCAATGTTTTGTTTCTTCCATCCCTTTTGAGGAATACAATATTTTCTCTTAAAACGTTATAACCATTAAAATCGTATTGTATTTTAGCATATTGATTGCTTTCTTCTCATAAATACTAACATTCTTGTCGAGACCGCATCTTTTGTATTTGAATCTCTTTTGCAATAATATAATTTAGTATTATTTTGACAAGAACTATATAATTAAATAGGTATTAAAATTTACGAAACTAAACATATTTTTATAAGCAGATATTGTCCAATCCTTAACTTGCTAACGAATAAAATGTCATGTGCCTCAATGGTTTTGAATACTTTTAAAGGTGTATGGTAATATTTGATATTAATATATGGTATTGATAGTAATGGCATAACAGGAATATCATAAGTAAAGTAATTAAGTAATATATATATATATTTAAATTTATATTATTTTAACATCGAACATTGTATGCACCATAATCTGAGGCTCTGGGATGTTAGTAAGTTATCTCCCTATATATAGTTCAGTAGCTGTAACCTAGAAACTAGGCAGGGTTGCACTGGATGCCTCCCCGAAGAGCTGCCCCCCTACCCACCAGAGCTGGGTATTTTATGGTAAAAACCTGGGTAAAATGTGAGATTTGGAAACAAAAAAAATATATGTATATATATTTGTGTATGTATAGCTAGCTAACAGGCAACAACAGTATTTCAAACTCAATCTTTCAGTCAGCCACAGTCCTCAAGTTAAACTGTGGACTGTAATTATGTAACTGACTTGGTTTTCATTTAGTCAACTATAACTAAAATTTTATCACAATGAATTAATCAGTATTGTAGCATTTAAGTCAATTGACTGAAATTCACTAAATTAATTATTTCAATTTTAATATTTTATCTTTCTTGAATACTCCTGTGTGTACTCTAATCGACCGTCATACAGGTTAAAAGATAAAACTGTATTCACAGCCCATATGTTTCTAAAAATCAAATGTTGCTATCAAAAGTTAAGTTCACCAGATAAATGTGAAATGTCAAATTGGGAAAATTTTTTTTTATATATGAAAAAAAAATTAGTAAGAGAAAAAAAATTACCAGATTTGGTTTTGCCAGTTTTTGGCATCCTTACATTCATGCCCAGCCACTTATAGATCAATCAAAAGAATTATCTCTACTTTTGGTCTTTTTTGGTCAAAAGTCAGATAAAGATTAAAAACTTGTAAGGATAAATAGATATCTAAGACAGCCAGATAATTACTTTAAAATGGGGAAAATATGATGCATTCACTGACTGGCTTCAATCCAATGTTACAATTTATTTTATAGTTTATTGCATACTATATAAAATAATGGAAATTCAAAATATATGGTAGCAAATTTATAACCAAAGAGGAAAGAATTCTTACATTATTTGCTGGAAAGTTTTTTATTTAGTATTTTTAATAAGGTAATATAGTTATCTTTTAGTCATTATCATTTGAAGATACGTTCATTTGTAGTAAAATGTAAAAATTAATTTTTTTCATTCTCATTTATTTCAAATATTTAAAAGGTAGCTATATGAGTGCAAATCTTGAATGAAATGCAACTAGGCTCACTAATAATGAAGCATAATATAGTTGTTATTATTGCATATTAATAATTTTTAAAAAATCTCTCAAATTATTGAAAATAGCAGCTAAAATTTGAAAAGCCCACTTGCATTTTTTTTTTTTTTAATGCCAACCCTGATTCTTACACATACTGTATATATTACAAGACTCATTAAAGCGAAAAATCAATGAATGACAAATTAATATATATAAATAATACCTAACCACCACACTGGTAGTTAAGGCAATCTCTATTGCTTGAACAATGAACGTCACTTCTTATCTTTGATGTTTTCTTTCTTTTTGATCCCAACAACAATCGCAAGAACACCTTCACCCTGAAAAATTGAAGAAACATAATAATCAAAATAATAATAATAATAATAATAATAATAATAATAATAATAATAATAATAATAATAATAATAATAATAATAATAATAATATAATAGGTACAGTAATTTATTGTTTTTGAAAGTGACAAAATTGAGAAATATTTTAAGAAATAAAATTTTAGACAAAAGGTTTTTCATAGTCTTAAAATAGAACAGATTTCAACTGTTTTAATACTCCACACCGCAGTTGAGATTCATAAATTTAATAATAATTTTTAATAATTTATCAATTTAAAATTGAAATATTTTAATCCAAATTTGTTTTTTAAAATTTCTGATTTTTTCATAGCTTCAATATCCACTTGTCTACTGTTCAAATTCCTCAAAAACAAATCTTTTCTTCTTCCTCAAAACCAGATGGTAAAAACATTCTCCAGATTTTTATTTTCTCTTCTCCTTCCTTTACCTTCTACTGATTTCTTCTCTTTCTTGCAATTTTTTATGCGACTTGACCCAATGACATCCACATGCTATATCTACCAATTCTTCTAATAATCTATTCTGTCAGTCCTGTCCTAAATTCTCTTAACACTTCTGAATATCTTAGACTTTTTCTTCCTCTCTATATTTCCCTTCTAATTTCATACCAATTTTTTCTAATACCTGATGATGTAAGAATTTTTTTTTTATTCATATTTGCAATCCAAACCACACCCCCACCTAAATCAACTCTATTATTTTCCTATAATCAGAATAGAGTTAACTTCTTTTGATTCTCAATTAGTCTTCAAACTTGATTTCCTCTCTTCATGGATCTTTAGAGACACACTTTGGCTGTTGTTGGTTGTATTACATCCTGGTAAGCTTAATCAAATCCTTTTTTTGTTTCAGATATATTCGGGCATTGAAACAAATTTCGCTTTAACAGAAGACATTAAAAATGAAGAGCTTTATGAAAAGGCATTCATAAAGTCAGAATTGAGAGAATCAGAGAAGAAATCCATGTTAGGCGAAGAACTGGTTAACACCGTCATCATAAAATCTGAAAATCTGACGATGATTGCAAAGAAATCTTGTCCTCAACACTTAATGGTGTGTTCATTTAAATATTCTATATTATTATTATTATTATTATTAATTATTATTATTATTATTATTATTATTATTTTATTATTAATTATTATTATATTATTATTATTATTATTTTTAGAAATTCTTATATCGGGCAGCTTTTGTTTTAATATAAGTTTTACTTTTAGCTTCCAATTCACGAAATATTTTCTTCTAATTTCCATTTAATTTTCTTAAAACTAATCAAGAAAATAATTTACAAAGAAAGTATAAGGCATATTTATATTTATTAGTTCCTAACCGGCTTCGTCGTAAAACCTCGGGTATCTTCAGGTTTCGATTCTAACAAAATGAATGAATTAATTAAAATTAAACATTAACAACAATGAATTATGAATGAATGAATTAGCATGTCCTGAGTTTGACTGTACATCGATGTATACTCCTTACACGACTAATAGATTAACAGATAGGGCATACCAGCACCGCTTTAAACCCAGTAAAATATATGAACATTTATTCACTGAGAGTAACAAGACAACTGTACCTGATAATATCAAAGTCATTTAAAATTTTTATTATTATCATGCGAAGATCAAAAACTAAAAAATGCCGCTGAAAGTTATTACATAAGTATCAACAAAGACGTAATATAAAAGTTTAATGTAATGTCCCTTCAATTAATATAATATGAAATGCTACCTAAAATTTAATAAATTATAGGATGTAACGCCGATACAGAAGAGGTAACGTACGATACTCTATTTTCTTAGGTGCCGATACCGATACACTGATACTTATTAATTAATATAATAAATACACAGTAATAAGATAGAACAATGTGCACTGCTAGGACAAGCTCATAAGTTATTGTTCTTATTCCCTGTTACACATTTACCCAATACTTAGTCATTTATATTTCATAATTCCCTGGCTACATGTGCCAAGTAATATTTAATTCTATATAAATTAAAATAGTAACCTTTAGGAATAATAATGACAACATAAGATTCATAAATTTTTTATCTTTGCGTTTCTTTAAAAAAATTATTTCCATTTCCATTATTCAAGTGGAATGTATTAACAAAGTTTAGCACTAGCTTTTATGTTTTTAATGAGTTACAATCTTACAAAGAAGATTCTTAACTAGCTACAATATAAAGAATAAAAATAATGAAAGAAGTAAAATCAACAAATCTACTGCTAAGTTGGTCATAAAAAAACGATTTTTTTGGTGAAAATGGGATAATCAAATAATATTCAATACTCAAATCATTATAAATACTCAAATTCCCCAAAAATTCACAAATTGTGATGTAAAAACATTAAGCTTTCCCTAGTATCTGGCGAGAGACTGTTACTTTTTGGGGGTGTTTTACATTCCTACCTACGCTATAAATACGCTCTCCTCGAATGATGAAAAGGAGGTGCTTGATAATTATTTGCCTGCAGCACTGCATAATAATGAAAACCTTGCCCATTTTCATGCCACCGCCATGAAAGGATTCTCTTCTGTAGGCAGGCATCTCTGTTTTCGTAGAGCCTCATATCCTCTTTCACAGACTGCAAATTTGAATTATTTTGCGCTCCTTGATGAATGTCTTTCAGTTTTTACGATGAGTTCCCCCTGGTGTGTTCCTTTGAAGGTGAGTGAGATGTCAATGCATTTCGGCCATGAACTTATCAAAGTCTCTAACATATCAAATCCTCATCTTTCAGTAGGTTTATTTGCTGAAAAGCCAC
Organism: Trachelipus rathkii; assembly: GCA_015478945.1. NCBI lineage: Eukaryota > Metazoa > Arthropoda > Malacostraca > Isopoda > Trachelipodidae > Trachelipus > Trachelipus rathkii. The sequence continues at coordinate 11,992 of JABUQX010009042.1, forward strand.
CATCGGTCACTATCAGTGCTGTTGCCAGGGGTTGCAGATAAGGCGGCTTCCAATTTTCTGTCCTCCTTTTTTTTTTTTTTTTTTTTTTTTTTTTTTTTTTTTTTTTTTTTTTTTGTCAAGCCATCAAGCTCCTCGGTTATGCTATTTTAAATGGCATTCTAGAAGTGGTTCCCGTCGGAGGTGCCATTCTTGTGGGGTTTTCAGCTAGCTTAAGGATTTCTTATTAGAACTCTTTTATTTATTTATTTTTTTTACAGTTGTCACCGGCCGCTCACGGGCAGAAACCCTATTTCAAGGAGTGGGTTGTTGAACGCCGTCAAAAATCCATCTAAACGCAAAATTACGCAATGATGAGCACAGACGCAGGCTTTAAAGTGAGGCGAAATTAAATTGGGGTAGGAACACACAGATGATGGAAAGAGAATTCCACCAGAATCAGTTAACTAGGTGGCAGGAAAGTAAGGAGCACCGCAAGCGAACCAGTATGGAGTTTACTACATCAACAAAAACTCATGTGCCGACAGCCAGCACCCCTTGTGCTTACGAGGGCGTCGTAAAGGTGGTGGTACGCAAAGTGGATAGGTTTCCCTCGAAGCACTTGCCCTCTACAGTATCCCTATAGAAAAGGGATACAAAGTCACCAACATCGCGCCGCAAATATAAAAGGTCAAGTGAGACTAGAAAGTACAGGACAGTTTTATAAGTCTTTTGTGCCTTTGACTCGAGCCTATCCAAAGCCGGATGAAACCAGAGCCCCACCCCCTCCCCACAGATATGAGAGCAGTACTCCATACAGGGAGGATGAGACTCCTATGTATAGCTGGAGAAGCTGAGAAGAGGAAAAAAAAGTCTCGAAGTCATCATTAACAGAACTCCCAGTTTCTTTTGAGGCCGCCCTGGCAACCACTGTGATTTGAGGTAATTCCAAGACATTTTTTTGTTATGTTAAAGCCAAGGATGTTTATATTGTCAACAGGAGAAGCGAGAGAACCGTCGAAAAAGAGATAGAAAGGTTAAGTGTCTTAGAGAGAGAGATTTGTAGAAAAGTTTGGGTTTTTAAAGTATTCAATTTCAGCACAAGCTTGAAGACGACCCAACGCTGAATTCTAATAGATCAGGGAGAATATGAAATCGGAAAGATAAGACGAGAGGCAATTCCCTAGAAGTAAAGAGGGAGCAGAATTGAAATATGAGTTGAAGAATGAGGGTCAAGTCATTTCGCAATTGAGTGGAATAGAGTTAGATGTGACAGGTGAGAAGATCAATTAGATTAAAGCAGGATAAATAAGTAGGAAGATAAACAGACCTGAGGAACACCACTATTGACAGAAAAAGAAGAGATCGCCCATCAAAAACAGCCAACATTGAGCGATTTGCAAAAACTAGACATAAGTAAAGCAAAGAGAAGAGGAAATCCAAAAGGAGGGGACTTGGAGAGCAGTGACGCGTGCCATACCCGGTCAAATGCTTTGGATATTCAAGCGCACCACACAAGTCTTCCCGTAGTTTCCTAAGGGCGGAAAAACATAAATCGTTTAAATAGGAAAGTAATATCGCCAGTAGATCTCGAGCATCAAAAGCCGTCTCTGGGAATCATAAAGAAGGGAAAGAGATTCCAGATGATCTAAGAAGTGGGAGTTTGAGAAAGGTTTCAAAGATCTTAGAAAAAAAAAGCAAGTGAGAGCTATAGGGCGATAGTTAGAAGGATCAGAGCAAGCATCAATTTTTTCGGAATAGGTTTTACATTATGCGCGCTTCCAAACACTGAGGGAAAGTGCTTAGTATTGAGCATAGAGAAAATAGTTGAACGAGGGGTGGGATCAGCACGGAAGCACACTTCCTCAAACTCGGAGAGGAATGCCATCCGGGCCACGTCGCCTTCCTAACGTTCATAGATTTCAGGAGCTCATGCACTCGATCAAATGAAATTACAGGTAAAGGCGTAGGTCACCTGAGAGAAGAATCAGTTTGGAGAGGAATCCAGAATTCCAGGTTTGAATTCCCTTCATTTAGGGGTTCAAAGAGAAAATTGGCCTTTTCACTTGGAGTATTAACAACAGTAATCATCAGAGCCGAATAAGAGGAGGAAGGATGATTGACAGAAGTTGGTTAGAGAAGGTTTTTGGCAAGAGGCCAGAGAGATTTGTCAGTAGGAGAACCAAGAGGTTCAGCGCATTTTCGTTTAATGTGAAAGTCGCTTTGCTCGTCGAAGAGTATCCCTGCATACCGATTTCTAGCTGAATGAAATTGGCAAGAGTGATAGGAGAAACGAGAATTTTTCCACTACCCGAATAAGCATTGTCTCTAGCCTGAATGGCGCAGGGAACAAGCACGAACGAACCATGGATTTTGAGGAGAAAAAGATTTAGTCCCAAGAAGGATGAACCTGCTCATCCATTAAACCAATCTACAGTTCCCACTTTATCGGCCGAATCTGAAGCGTCTTAAGAGTCAAAGACAGTCACTTAATTATAGTTAGCGTAAAGCAACGCAAATGCCCCAATCGGCCCGATCAAGGTGCCAGAAAAAAACCGATAGGTCAGGAATGGAGATGTTGGATGAGAAAAACGTATCTAAAATTAAGTGTTAGAGGTTGTGGTCAGATTTCAATAGGAGGGAAGGTGGTGGTATTTATAGAGAGAAGGACTAAGTGGTGAAACATAGGTCAGTGTGTTCAAGAATCGGTTGGGCGATCCGTGATGTGTGTAGGTTTTATTAATCAGTTGCTCCAGATTCGTTGAGAAAACTGAGATTCGGCTTCCTCCCAAATAAATCAGTACGAGAGGAAACCAACAATTCAGTTTTGTTGTATCAATTGAATTTATCCCCTAAATAGAGGACCCTCAGTATTTGGATGAGTAAATATAACAGTCTCGTGTGAGAAGTAGTAAGGTAATCCAAAAAGGCATGAAAATCTGTTCTGTTAGTTGTAGAAAGTAGCAGAAGCAAAGGAATATTGTAGTATTATAGGAAGAAAGTTATTTTAAGCCACTTAGAACTATCGAAGTTTGTGGATGATTTTCTCTTTGAGATTCTCGTGAGACGTGTTATATGGAATTGTTTATATTTACCGCACATACTCCCTTTTTTCTCCCCTTCAAATTCAGTTTATTAATTAATAAAATAAGTGCAGAAGTTCTTGGATATATTTTTATAAGGTTATGATGTGGTCTGGTGTAAATGGAGTTTGTAATGTGATTATTAAATTTGTACACCACAAAATTGTAGTTTAGAGTTAGTAGAGATAGAGTAAATTCCATGGTATGCAGAGTTTAGAACGGTGCAAGCTCATTGGGATGATTGGTAAGTCAAAGAAAGCCACGCCTGTGCAAATCTGCTATCATACACGCAAACACGCAACACGCACACGCACACGCACCGCACACAAAAATTACAAAAAAAACAAAAAAAAAAAGACAGACAACAAATAGATTCAAAACCCAAGGGAGAAATGAGGAAATTTATAATAATGTACGATTCTATAAAACCTAAATTTTAAAAAACGCTAAACCTATTTTCAGCAAATATCTAAAATATGAATAAACCAGAAAGTTTAAAAACACTCACGCACTCACTCACACGCTCTCACGAAATGGCGTACAAAAAATTAATAACTATCGATTTCAATCTAAAAAAGTAGATAAAATCTGTAAATTATAAATAATGGCTTGTCCAAATAGGTAAAATTTTTTACGCTAAAGAACGCAAGTTGAAAACGCTAAAAATCTAAGTTAAAAAGGAAATCGAGGAAAAAAAAACATAACTTGGTTCTACTAGCTATTTATATCGAACTAGATTTTATTATTGAATCTAAAAGGTTCTCATAATTTTTCACCCATTCACTAAAAAGTATTAAAGTATCGCTAAGTATCGGCCATTTTAACCGATTACCGATACCGATACCATCAAAAATGGCCGATACTACGATACCGAACCCGATACTAAATCGCGTACATCCCTAATAATTTAATAATCTTAAATCTTGTGTAAAAATAAAATTTGTTCATCTGTTAGAAATCGAAACTCTGAGATGATCCGAGGTTTACTGATGAACCGGTCAGGAACTAAATAAAATATGGAATATGCCTCCTACTTTCTTGTAAATTATTCTCTAAAAGGGTAGTTTTAAGAAAAATTAAATGAAAATTAGAAAATATTTCGTGATTGGAAACTAAAAGTAAAATTATTATTATTATTATTATTATTATTTATTATTATTATTATTATTATTATTATATAGTTATTTATTATTAGTTATTATTATTATTATTGTTATTATGTTGGGATAGTGAGCAATTGAAAACAAGTATCTTGAATTTAATATTAGTAATATCTTGGATAAAAAGGGAGCTCATGATGCAGAGCGTAGTAGGAAAGTTGTGAATGGTTGGTAGGTATCTGGTGCAATGCAATTAAATCCTTGGTGGATACAAGGACTAAGTCTTGAGGGCGCTAGGTTTGCAATGAGGGTTATGTTTTACGTGTATTAATGTGTAGTAGTGAAACTATGGTGTGAATAAGAGGTATATGATCTAAGGTACAATCTGCTTTAGATGGCAATCTTGGTTTCGTTTTAGGTGTGTGAGGAATGAATGTAATGGGGAGTTATGTGGTGTGAAGAAAGGAATGAATGTAATGGGAGTTTGGTGGTGTGTAATGAAAAGGAAGTGAATGTAATGGGGAGTTATGTGGTGTGAAGAAAGGAATGAATGTAATGGGGAGTTATGTGGTGTGAAGAAAGGAATGAATGTAATGGGGAGTTATGTGGTGTGAAGAAAGGTGTATATGAGAGAATAAACGAAAATGTATTAAGATGGTTTGGTCATGTGGAAAGGGTGGATGATAGTCGGTTGGTTAAGCAGATGTATAGTATTGTTTGTGCTGGGAATCGACCAGCTGGGAGACCGAAGAAAAAGTGGTTTGAGTCAGTAAAGGAATGCAAGTTTGGCAGGGACAAGAAGAAAGGTGCATATTAGGAGTGAATGGTGAATGGCTGGGTTTTGTGAGGTTGTATGGTTGTGGGCCTAACCCAAGGAATGAACCCTACATTGACGATATACCACAATGAGGGTCCGTCGCTGTCTTGTGATGCCCTATAGTGAATTTATTTTTGACCAACGAGCTCTCACTTATGGGTAAGGAGGGAGGGGCTTTCCTTTCGACTTATGTCATGTTCTACTACTTTTCTGTTTCCAGTGTGTGCGGTCCACCTCACTTCTAATCTGGGGAAAGTAGGTAGATGATGATATTATTATTATTATTATTATTATTATTATTATTATTATTATTATTATTATTATTATTATTATTATTATTATTATTATTATTATTATTATTATTATTATTATTATTATTATTATTATTATTATTATTATTATTATTATGTTTGAGAGTGAAACATGAGTGTGCTTATTATTATTATTATTATTATTATTATTATTATTATTATTATTATTATTATTATTATTATTATTATTATTATTTTTATTATTATTATTATTATAATTATTTTTATTATTTTAATACTTTTATTTTATTATTATTATTATTATTATTATTATTACTATTAATAGTATTATTATTATTATTATTAGTAATAGTAGTAGTAGTAGTAGTGGTGGTAGTATTATTGTTACGGATATACCATGTTCACGGAAAGCCACTCTGATGTTTCACTCTCAAACATAATTCCAGTAGCCTCTGAATATATCTATCCGGACATATTGAAACATCAAAAAACACCTGAACTGAGCCACTTCTCTCTTCTCCACCACAACATCAGAAAGCTTAAGCCAAATCCACACTTGCTTGGACTATCTAAGTTACCAAAATTTCATAATTGACTGCATAGTACTACCGAAACATTTCCTCGATGAACATAAACAACGGGTTATAATCCGATCCCTGGAAATATCTGAAAACACATGCATTTTTTGATCTAACAAAACAGGGGTGGTAGGAGTTTTACAACCTTACTTAAAAAATGGCCAATTTATACATCCAATTTACATGAAGTAATATTTCCATTGTCCCAACTCACAACATAGAGGGCACTAGCCAACCTAGCGTAAAAAATAAAATCGAATAAAAAATTGTAAATGGGAAGTTTTCGACCCCCAAATTCATCAAAAACAGAGTTCATAAATGCCCTTAAGAACATTATCAAAACACACTTTCCTAAACTTTAAAGTAATAATTGCGGGTGATTTCAAATTGAAATCTCTCCAACGAGAATACAAAATCAAGGCAAACTATCTCTCAAACTTTAATGGTTATCAAACGGTTTGTCAAGTTACATAACGCTACCTACACGGTCCAAACAACGTCGAAAAATCGATGTTCCGTCTTAATGATCATAATCTGGGGGAGACCTCAAACTGGAATGTTTAAAAGACCTTCGTAAATAAAAAGTGATTGTCGATCACTTTCCATGTCTTGCAAAAAATTGATATTAATAAAACTGCAAAATTTTCACCACTAATATAAAATACAGGCTAGATGGTGAACATCAAAGGCTAAAATACATAAACAAAATGAATGAAATTGACTTTTCATTCACATACAGCGAGAACATTGGTATCGACGAAAAATTCAACTCGTTCGTAAACATATTAAATAAATGTTATGACGAATCATTCCCTATTTAAACGAAAAAACTTGGTGCTAAAAGAATTCAAAACCCATGGCTAACACCAGCTTTGCTAAACTCAATCAACCAAAAACATAAACTCTACCGAACTTTAAAAAACAAAATTTATACTCATTCCAAGTGTATAACACATATGATAAACATTTAAAGGCAGTTCTTAAGAAAGCAAAAAGAGAAAAACTACTCTAACAAATTCCATGATTGCAACAAAGACTCGAAGGCATTGGGGTTTAATTCAATAAATTTAATCAACAATAACAAAAAAACTCGCACTATGTATAAAAGAACTGAATTTAACAATCAGTTAACAAACCAACCAACATCAAGATCGCAGAACTGGACTATAAACGAATACTTCGTAAACGTCCGTAAAGCAATCTTTGAGAGACAAGCCCCCTAAGTGCCAAACATCAAATATGAAACTTTTCTCCCAGAATACGAGTCTCATTTTTCCTCTTTATTCCCATCACTGTCCCGGAGGTAAAAAAAGTAATCGAAAAAAATTAAAAAAAACCAAAAAAATGTAGTGACGTTCAATTCTATCACCCAATCACATCACTCCAAACTCGCTGCCCGACATAATAAGTCCAGAACCTTTAAAAAACACTTTGTTCAAGGGTGATCATTTTAATTGACAGGAATTTTCCCAAATATATTCAAGACTGCAAAAAAGTGATCCCTATACCTAAAAAAAAGGAGACCTTTGCCTAGCAAACAATTTACAGACGCAATAGCTATCACAAACACGATTAGGAAAATATTTGAGAAATTAGTTTTCATCAGTTAACAGAATATTTTATATCTAACAATATTCTTAATGATTCACAATTTGGATTTAGAATAGGACGGTTCAATTGCTGATGCCCTCATTTGCTTAACTCGAAAAACTTGTACAAAATATAGAATAATTAAAGACTCCTCCACTGCTATTTATTATTAGATTTTCAAACTAAAGCTTTTTGAATGATTGATCATGACAATATCTATTAGTAAAAATGAAAAAAATCAAAATGGGCTTTGAAGGGACAAACTTACATGGTTTAAAAAGCTACTTAAAAAGAGGATCTCAATACGTAATTCTAAATGAAACTTATATTCATTGCCACACTTCAAACTCAACCGGATTTTCACCGTAGGGCCCCAGGGCTCAATTCTTGGACCGTTCTTATTTACTCTACTCTATATAAAAATGATCTGTTCAACTCTCGATGACGGACTTTTTTCAGTCTCTTCTTCGCTTTTTGACAGATACCTTCTTTATTCTCAAGTCACATTTTAGGATTAAGTGACGCAAAAATAAGCTCGTTAGCCTCTTCCTCACGTAAAAGAATGACACATTATCGAAAAAATAATGAACCACTGGATAGATTGCTTAAATATTAAGCTATCTTTAAATTTAAAGTAAAACTCCTACGATAGGGATTTCTTCAGGAGCACAAACCATTAACGATTTAAATAAATCTAATATTTCTAACAATTGTCACGAATACCCTGAATATAGGGCTTCGGGCAAATGCTAAAAATACTTGGATTAACCATCGATGATAACTGAACATTTATTTTTACCGAGCATTATTACAACCTAGTTAGTCAGACTGCTCGAGATATCGCCTGTATTATGGCTAAATTAAAAATTAAGAAATTTTGTCCCCGACTTTAATTCTTAGGGAAATTATACTATTCAACTAATACACCCTCAGATTACGTTTAAACTGTCTCCTATCTAACGGTACTTCTTCTCTACCACAAAGAGTAACCCTTCAGTAATATTCAGGCCTGTTATAGGTAACACCAGAAGCGATTTATTTCGCCCTCATTTAGCCAATACAAGAGACTTTTAAAGCCATACACAACCATTTTCAACAAGCCTAAAGATATTGCAGTTTAAGACCTTGCTAAATTATAATCACTTCCCTGAAAGAATACATTACTTATAAAATTATCCATGAACAATTGCATGCGAACTTCTTGCCTAACAAATTTTCATTTCAAACGCAAGCAAGCGCGCGTAGCAAATCAAAATAAAAACCTAAGAAAAATAATACTTACATAAACCCTCCCTTTCTGTTCACGATAAAATCCAAAAACCCACTCAATAGCGTCAGCTCAGAAGCAGCTAAACTTTACCTTAACTCAATGCCACAAGATTCTTTCAAAACCGAAAAACTTCTACATTCTACACCAATCTTTTCCTGATAAAAAAATTAAAAACGTATTAACCCTAAATAATATTATAAATACACTCAACTAAACGGGAATTGAACCTTACGTAAAATCTATCTTCTTGCTACGTACCATTATTTATTTTATTACCTTATTATTATTATTATTATTAATTATCTATTTTATTCATTATTATTAATTATTAATTATTTGATTATTAAATTATTATTATCATTATTAATTATTAATTTATTATTATTATTATTATATTAATTATTATTATTATTATTATTTATTATTAATTATTTATTATTATTATTCCATTTATCTTATTATTAATCATCATCATTATTATTTATTTATATTATTATTATTTTATTCTAATTATTATATTATTATTATTATTATATTTTATATTATTTATTATTATTTTTATTATTATTATTATTATTATTATTATTAATTATTATTATTACTATAATTAAAATTAAAATTATTCTTCAAAATTTAATTATATAATTATTATTATTAAAAGAAATGTGTATTATTATTATTATTTTATTATTAAATTATTATTATTATTATCGTAATTTATTAATACTATAAATTAATATTTTATTATACTTATTATTATTTTACTATTAATTATGATTTTTATTGTTGTAAGCGTGATTGTAGCTAGTATAATTTATATATTGAAATTATTATAAATTTAGTTGTAATATGATTATAATTGTAATTGAGACTAATATTGTTGTATTCAGATACGTAAATTGTTGTTTTTATTATTACAATTATTTTAATATTTAATAATTATTATCATCAATTATTCTTATCGTTATTATTATTGTTATTATATTATTTGTTTATTGGGTATTATTTTTTTGTTGAGGCTTTTCCTTCTTATGCTGATTATTAATATTTAATTATTATTATTAATAATTATTATTTTAATTATATCAAATTATTAATTATTTATTTTATTATTATTATTATTATTATTATTAATTATTATTATGATATTTTGATATTAATTATTGTTTATTATTTATTATTATTATTATATTATTATTAATTATTTATTATTATTATTATTATTTTAATTATTATTATCTATTATTAATTATTACAATTATTATGATATTATTATTTTTCCCATTAGTAAGAGATTAATTATTTAGCGCTAATTATAATGATGTTAAAAGCTCCTATTATTATTATTATTATTATTATTATTATTATATTATTATTATTAATTGTTATTGTTATTATTATTATTATTATTATTATTTTATTATTATTATTAATTGTGTATTATTATTATATAATTATTACTTAATTATTATTATTATATTTATTATTATTATTATTGTTATTATTTATTATTATTATTATTATTATATTTTTATTATTATTATTATTTATTATTTTTATTTATTGTTAATTTATAACCATTTTTAAACTTTAATTTTTATTAATTATATTCGGGTCTCAAAGGACATGACATGGTTGCAATTAGTAGACCCATTTCAGATACAGGGAAATTAATTTTTGGTTATTATAATAATTGGTAATCAACTAATTGTTAAATATTGTAATTGTAAAAATGTAATTTTTCTTTTTGAATAAACATATTCTGATTTCTGATTCTGATTATTATCATTATTTATTTAATAGAAATTTAAGAAGGCCCTGAAAAATGTTTTTATAGCTGGAAAGGGTTCAGACTCAGAGGTACATTTTGAATCAGATGAAGAATAGATTCTTTGGGCAAACTTTGTGAAATCAAAATTTTTCCCTTTGGTGAGCTCTCAAGAAGTTAGTGATTAAGGAATTGAAAAAAGGTAAATTTTGATTTAACATTGCTAGTTTGAAAAAATAATAATTTTTTTAATTTCAATTATTATCAGCGCCCCTTAGTTTCCCCAGAACTGGTTGTTGGGGTGCCAAGCATGCCACAAGAAGTCTAAAGGCATGCATGAACATTTTTTTGGGTCATAAATAAATGGTAGCCAGCTACCAATGTCGCCTCTTACGACAAGCAGAACGTACTTTGTGTAAATTCTTTCTCCCCCACACACAGGGATATTATTAAATTATTATTATTATTATTATTATTCTTTTATTTATTATTATTAATTATTATTATTATTTTAATTATTATTATTATTATTATTATTATTATTATTTATAGAGGTAGAGTGGCACACATACTCCATCGCAGCGATGAAATTAAATCTCCGCATTTGGCATATGGTGTTGTTAGGGTCTCTGATATTCCAGTGCCTAATGGTTTGCCTTTCTTTTTCCTGGTTCATATCCACAGTCCTCCTCGCAGACAACATCTTATCTTACACGACCTTTTTATCCACAATCATTTACACATACTTATATCAACACCCCTCTTCTAGGCAACATCTTACATATATTTTTATATTTTCCTTATATCCCTATGTGGTGGGGGAGAGAGAATTGCCCACTCGTTATGTCCTGCGTGTCGTAGAAGGGCGACTAAGGGAGGGATGGAGTTGGGTTTGGTGTCACTAACCACTTATTTTTTGCCAGAAATGCTAATGGCAATATGCCTCGGAGAAGGTCGTAATCGCCGTAAGTGGCCTTCTATCTTCGGGTGAAATTGTGGTGAATCGTATGGTACATGGTGAAATGTCAGAGGGAATAAATGTTGAGAAGAAGAGGGTGAAAGGATGTAATTTAGAAAAGGGGGCAAATTTTTTGATTTCCTCACTGTGACTGTTAAACAAAATTGAAAAGGAAACTGTGAAAATATGAGTGGTTGTGCGTGGAATGTGTTTGTGCTGGTGTGAAAGGAATGAGAGGGAGTTGCAATCTGATGAATGACTTTGGTACGAGCTATGGGTTGATTTTTGTGTGTGTAAGTACTAGAATTCTAATGGTTTTAAAATTTAAAGTTGAAAGGTCAAAGGTATGATGTGTTGTACATGTAAAATTGAGGGTAATGTTGAAGAGTGGGCGATTTTTTCTGGGATAATCTGAAGATGCTTTGGATGCGGTGAGTAGGAGCTACAGATTGATTGTGTTGGGGTGACCTAAATTGGATAGGTGATCCGAAAAGGGATTTATAACAAGTTGCTTTGGGGTGTCGGGAGAAAAAATGAGAAATGGTAGGAAGGTGTTGATTTCTGAGAGGGAGAGAGAAATGTGTGTAAGTATAGTAATAATTTCTCTTTTAAATACAAAAAGGTATTCAAAGAGTTTACTAGAGTAGGTGTAGGCCAGAGATGGTTTCCGAAGTGAAAGTATGAATTGATTTTGTGTTTGGTGAAGTTGTTTGAAGTATGGTGTTTGGATATTCGGAGATCGCTTAGGGAAATGGGATTAATTATCGTGAATCATTATGTTTTATGTAAAATTAAGTTAGTGGAGGTTTGTGGATGGAGAGGAAAGGTGATATAAGGAAGAAAGTGAGTAGAATTAAGATGAGAAGTTAAGGTGAACAATGTATAAGGATACAGTGTTTTAAGAGCGCATCCGCAAGTAAAAAATCAATTGAATGTGAACAAGTTGAAACAACAAATCTGGAAGCAATTTTTAGTAGTGCAAAGGAATATGTGGATGTGGCCTAAATATGGAAGTAAAGGAATTGTTAACAAGTGAGTGGTAGGAGATATGGAAGAGGTAGATGCAGCGGTTTAACAGTTTAAAAAAAGAAAAGCGTGGGTTGAATGTACCAAAAGCAAATGAAGAAGTTTCAAAAAGAAAGATGTTTGGAGTTATAAAAGGAGGATAAGAATACTAAAGGTTGCTCCGTTGGAGAAAAGAAGGAGTTAAAGGATACAGGATTTGGAAGGAGGTGAAATGGGGACTTACTAGGAAATAGGACTCTTCTGGAAGGAAGCGGCGAAAGGTTAAGAAAATGAAATAAGAAATGAAAACCTGCTTTGAAAATAATGAATAGGGATGGGTGCCTTTTGTAACTGATGAAAATGGATATGAAGGGAGTGGGAAAGAACACCTCAGAAAAATCTGCAATATTAGCAGTAATGAAGAGGTGATAGTGAATGCGTGTGGGTTTGATGGTGCAAGAAGGAGTAGGTATTTTTTGGGGATGATGTCATTAGAAAAGGAGGAGGTAATGGGTAGAGTGAGAAAGTTGAAGAATGCTATTTTGCATGTAAAATGAAATTACTGGTGAAATGATCAAGAACGGAGTCAAGATATTGATTTGATTGGATTTGGAAGTTGAGTAATAAGCATTTATTGGAGGGGTATAGTTTAGTTCCGAGAGATTTGGGGGAGAGCAGTCAATAGTACCCTTATATAAGTGGAACTGTAGGAATTATAGGGGAATTAGTTTGAGTGTTGTAGGGAAGATATATTCTGGTATTTTGGTCGAAAGGGTACGTCGAGTGACTGAAGGACTGATTGGTGAAGAACAAGGTGCATTTGGGAGTGGTAGAAGATGTGTGGATCAAATGATTTGAGGATGGGAGGAAGAAGATTGAAATTGTATTTTGGTTTAATGGAGCTGCTGTTATCGTAATCCTATTTTAATTTTGCTAAGCTCTTTTGGGCCAAGGCGTTAGTAATTATGTGTTGGTTTGTAGGCCTTCGGAAATGGAATCAAAAGTATAGTATATGAAAACGAATAGTGAAGCGTGTGTAAGAATAAATGGTGTCAAAACTAATTGGTTTAATAGTAATAGCGGAGTGAGGCAGGGTTTTGTTATGTCTCCTTGGTTATTCAATTTGTATATCGATGGGGTTATGAAAGATTAGAGATGGGGGTGGCAGGAAATGGTTGTTTAGAAGAATGAATGGAGGGAAATGGAGATGAAGTTGGAGGATGCCCTATGACCTATTATATGGCGTGGATGACTTGTTTTGTGTGGCGAATCTGAAGAGAATTTGAGAGGATTTGGTTAGAGAGATTTGCAGGGTGTGTAAAAGAAGTGGTTTTGAAAGTAACTGTAGATTAGAGGAAAGTTTATGGTTGTGAGTGAGGACAGTCCTCAGTGAGAAGTTATGTTCGATGGTGAGCGAAGCTGGAACAAGTGTCTTGAGATTAAAAATATTAGGGTATATGTTGGATGAGAAAGGAACGGATGATGCATGAGTGTAGTAGGAAAGTGTGAATGGCATAGGAAAGGTGGCTGGTGCAATTAAATCGATGGTGAATGTAAAGGGGACTAAGTCTTAAGAGCGCTAGGGTCTTACCTGAGGGTATGTTTTTTAATCTGTTACCTGGGTTATTGTATAGTAGTGAAGACTATAGTGGTCTGGAATAAGAAGTATAGATTTTAAGTTTCAATGTGTTCATGAATGGAGGAATCTTAGTGGGAGCGCGCTAGGTGGTTGAGAGAAGAATTTGATATAAAATGAGGAATGGAACGTATTAGAGAGTTATGTTGTGTTAAGAAAGGAGTAAATTGGGAAGGGAGAATAAAATGAAAGTATGTTGAGATGTGGTTTTTGGTCATGTGGAAAGGGATGGATGATAGTCGGGTTGGTTAAGCGGATGTATGTGGCGAGTGTGTTGGGAAACGAACGCTGGGAGACCCGAAGAACAAAAAAAGTGGATTGAGTCCCAACTAAAGGAATGTCTGGAGAGGAATGTGAGTTTGGCAGAGGCGAGTAGAAAGATGTGTATAAATAGGAGTGAATGGCGGGGATTTTTGTGACGTGGGTTATGGGTTTGGCCCCACCTCTTGGGCCAAGGGATTGAATCCCTTCACCTGAGATTTTTAGCATTGTGAGGGTTCCGTCGCGGTCCCTGTGAGCTCTAGGGTGGATTTTCTGATTGCGACGAGTTTTCTTACTAATTAATGGTACAGAGGGGGGCGGTAAGGCTGGGGCTTTCTTTTTCGACTTTTGTCATATTCTTTTACTGCTTTCTTTTCTTCTTTTCTGATTCATGTCACGCACCTTACCCCAGGTCTTGGGGAAAAAAGGATGATTATGATGATATATATATATATATACTATATATATATATTATACTATATATATATATTATATTATATATATATATATATATATATATATATATATATATATATATATATTTATAATATATATATTATATTGATATATATTATATATATATATATATATATGTTGTTGTGGTTCCCGTTTCGTATTTCTTCTTTAGCATCTTTGGAACGCCAACAACTTTTGGTGGTGGGATATATACGCAGTTGGAGAGCAACATTTTATTTGATCAAAACAACATAAAAAATAAAAACAAAACCAAGAAGAAAAACCAAATAGTCTTAATTAGACTACTTAATTTAGTCATTAATTAAATCATTTCTAAATTTAAATAGATACAAACCAATCCATTTGATGATTGATTAACATCAATAATATGTAGTGATTTGTATTCATCATTTTAATTAATTTATTAATTATAAATGAAAAGAATTAAACATATGAATTTAATTAGCAAACTTAATTAATGCATTAGTCTCTAAAATTAATTAAATATAAATCAATCCATATGCTTAATTACATCAAGAATATGTATCGATTTACATTTAGAAAAGACTTTAATTAGAAAAACTTAATTAATATATTATATATTTAATATATATATATATTATATTATTATATATATATAATATACTATTATATATATATATATATATTATCATATATATATATACATATATATAATTATATATATATAATTCGCCATTATTGAGCCAAGTGGGCTTTTCACAGCCTTGACGCATATATATATACTAACCATATACTATATATAATATATAATATATAATAATATATATAAGTTTATTATATATATAATATATATACTACTCATTATTTATATATATATTATATATATAATGATATCATATAATATGGATATTAATTTTTGAAAAATGCTAATACTAGACTTTGAAATTAAGATCTCCTGATTCTCAGAATCTTAGCTTGGATCTGCGGGTTAAGCACTCCTGTACTGCCAAAGTGTAGCTTGTTCGAGTTCTATTTTGAAAATCATAAGCCAAAGCATTGCGACAGAGTAAAGACGTAAGTCTTGAGTCAAATAAGGACGGCAAGGCAGATCGAATTAAGGGAACGGGGAAAAGCTCTTCGCAGTAATCGAAGGGTGTGTGTGTGTGTGTGTGTGTGTGTGTGTAGGCGTAGGTGTAGTACTACGTAGGAATAAAGATCCATACATACGTTCAAGTTAGAATAGATACCACAAGATGCGTTCAAGCTTTAGGAAAGATACTACATGCGTTCAATGTTTAGGAACAAGATACATACAGGAACTCAAGTTAGGGCAGGTACATACATGACTCATGTAGGATAGTTACCCCTCTACCCAAGGTAGGGCGGCAGGTACCTACAGGTGCTCGACTTAATCTACAATAAATCCCATCGAAGCTTCCGATGAAAGTGTCTTTCAGACTTAGATAGCGGTATCAAGGTCAGAAACTATCAAGGTCAAATCATCAAAAGGGGGCGTACGCCCTAAGGGGGGTCAAACGTGGGACTAACAACTAGGGGAGGTACAGTACACGGTCTGCTATCGCAACCGTGCTGGCGCACTCCTTCTCGATCGAGGGGTGCTAATATATATATATATATATACACTAAACAATTAATAATATTTATGTATATATATATTATATATATATATATATATATTAGTATATATATATATTTTATATATATATATATTATATATATATATATATATATATATATAATTGTCCCATGGAAGGCCATAGTTCGTTTTAGCAGATGTATTCCTACTTACTGATGCAATATTTGAGGTATTTGATAAACTTATTTAATATACTGTAGGTATGAAATACATCTGTCTATGAATGCTACACAATGCTGCTATTGTATTTTGTAAGAAGATAGGGCTATGGGTCAATATAAAAGACAATCCTTCAGCTAAAAGTTTTTTTCAGGAAGTAGATTAGTGATTCCGGTTTGGCGGGCGGAAGCCGAAAGCGAAAAAATTCCGGCCGGAATTCCGGCCACACATCTCTTATATAATATATATATAATATATATACTAATATATATTATAGCATATACTATATATATATATATATTATATAATATATTATATATCAATATATATATATATATATAATTATATATTATATATATATATTATATATATATATATATATAGTATATATATATATATATATATAGTATATATATATATATATATAATATATAATATATATATATTATATATATATATAATATACTATAGTATTATAATGGGCTAAAATGACATAGATCAATATCTAAACATTTTATATATCGCGACTAGTTTCGGTGAATGGCCGAACGTCATTCCATTATGCAAGGTTAGACTGAGTGTTGGGCCGACGCTGCGGATTTTTGGGCGCACGCGCAACCGCTCCAGGCACCGGGAGGTCGGCACGGCTCAGCACCGGCAACCGCAGCACCCATGATTGCTACAGCACGCAACCACACGAGCACGGCGTCTTTTTTGCAATGCGCACGCGGCACCGACGGCACCGGGAGAGTGACCACAGCGCACTGCACGCACCATAAATTTGCGCACTGGACGCAGGCGGCGGCACCGCAACGACCATTATATATATATATATATATAATATATATATATAATATATACTTATATATATTATACTTATATATATATTTATATATATTATATATATATATATATATATATTAGTATATATAGTGTGTAATAAATATATGAGATAGGAAGTAGCGCTCAGCTGATGCGATGAAGATTTACCGCACCGTGCATACTTGGAGGTCTTATAGAGTCATCAATCGCCATGGGCACTTCAGTGGCCCAAGTGGTCTCCCGTTTTGCACTCATATCCACATTCTTCTTACATTGGAGAAAGCTCTCCTTAATCACAGCACAATATAATAACAATTCCAGACAAGCCTTACCATCTTAAAAGAAAAAGGTATAAATAGCATTCACATGGCGATTAGTCGGAGAAGCCTATAGGGGATTACTCCTCATGCACCAATTAAAGGCCATTTACAGCCCTCCGGTGATGAGTTTGGTGCGACATCAAGCTGAATTGCCGGTCTGTTTTGATGTACGGTATCCTTTCTTCATAAATTATGGAACGGCGTTCTGCGGTTTAAAAGCTAATTTTCATTTTCTTAGAACATCACTGCTCCTCCTCTAAACTCATGCTCTGGCATGGAGGAGTGCGACCTGCTAAATTTATTTCATTTTCTTGAAATACCGTTCATTCCTGCTAAACTGCATATCTGGCATGGAGGTGTGGCAGACGCTGCAATGATTTTACTCACGGGCTGGTCTTTACTTCAACTAACTAGTAAAACCATGTTTAACTCTGCTTGTGCTCGTGCTAGTAGCCAGATGGATTCTGGGCCTTTAGAATTACTGTTGCATTTTCAAATCAGATAGCCATTGGCAACTTATATTTTTCCCAAAATCGTTAAAGCATATTGTCCATAACACTAAAAAAAATTCTTTTCTTAGTAGAAATGCAAGCATATCTTACTGGTTTCTTTTCCCAATATTCCTTTTCTGACATTTAGCTTTGCTTTCTGCTTTCCTTGTTTTATTATTTTCGTCAACTACAACTGCGTTTATTTCTTCATTAAAGTGAACTCATGTTGCTCAAGACGTTTGCTTCTATTTGCACTTAGACGATTCAGTGTTATTCCTTCTGCTCCACCCTCGACAACATATTTATGTCAATATGTAATTTCTTGAAAGGTGTTATTTCTGGCTTTTTCAGAGGCTTAACAATAGAAGGCTACGGTTTGATGTATTAGCCTCCTATAGTTCTCTAACTTGTGCTTTCATGCTGCATTGCTGGTCTGTTAATTATTCCGTCTCTGCTTTCTACTGTTGGCTTCCTTCTTGCTGGAAAGGTGCTGCTGTACAAAAAGAAGGGAACAAATGCTCAACCGGCTCAAACATCGCAAATCTCATCTAGGATCTGTCTTTATTTAGTTTTTGATTCATTCAGCAAGTAAGATTGAAGACATCGTCATTCTTCTAATCATTATCTCTGATTGCCAGTAGGGCTTTCGTAGAAGCGTTCTACTAGCGATCTTCTTTCTAGTTTTTCTGTTTCTTCTCTTTCCTTCTGTATTTTGGTGAATGCCACGTCATCGCTTCAATCTCTAAATAGTGATGGCAACTCTGTTCTGTTGTATTCCCTATACTCTTTCTACTTCATAAAGACGCTTATGCTCTATTGACTTCATGCACGAATGCCACATCGCTATGCCGAGACGTTGAGGCTTCATTATTCTCTGTCATTTGATAGAGCTTTCTTTTTTCAACACAATTAGCTTCTACGCTAGAGGGCACGTCCGTTCGATGCAACTAGCATGCTGATTTCTCGAATGTTCTTTGGGGCAATTGAGATCAAGGGCTTGTTTTCAATTACACAAAATTCAGTTCTCTATTTTTCCACTCCCATAATCTTTCGCACGCTATAACATCTTCTTGAAAACACATAACTCACAAGTTCGTCTGCTCTTAATAGCTTCTTGTGTTTGTTTTCTCAGTGACTTAATTGGAAAGGTTCCTTTTGCTTCTCTTTTTAGAACAAGCTTCTAACGGTTGGGTGTTTGTTGCTGAGGCTCATTCAGAATTTGTTCACGCCACCTCAGTTGTTTGATCTTTATATAGGGGTGTCGTTCGCTCCTGCACATAGTATGCCTCACGCACTGGAGTGATTTCACTAACACTCCTCCTCTTCAAATGGTTGAATCTAGAGTTTTTTCGTCTTATCAATCAAATTGTTGCGTCGCTCTTTATTTCATCGCTATTTATAAGCGGACAGCTGCTCTTTGAATCTCTTCATCACATACCTCCTCATTGAGTAATGGTTCTTGTAGGCTCACCTTTCTACAAAGTCTCATTTTCTCTATGCACTCTCTGACGCTGCAGACTTAAAGACTATGCTCAATTAAATGTATCATAGTAAAGCCTTAGACGGCACTAGTCCGTTATCATTTTTTGCAAACTAACTGATATAAACATTTTGCTTGCAGTTTTAACACCGTCGATATCTTTATATTTTGTTTAAATCGCAAGGAAACTAAATTGTTGTAACTATAACAATTCAGCGACTATTTTTTTGCTTGAGGAAAGGTGAAAAAGAATAATACAGCACCACACACAGGGCCGACACACATCAGGCACACAGCATATATATATATATATATATATATATATATATATATATATATTAGTAATATATATATATATATATGTATATATATTTATATATATATTATATATAATATATATATATTATTCGCATGTTTTTAAATATTCGCATTGACATTTCGGCATTACGGCAATATTAAAAATAGCTGTAATGAAACTAAGAATAAATACTGCACACACACACACACAGCACACACATCACACAGACAGACACACAATTAGGATTTCACACACATATATATATATAATATAATAGTATATAAATATTATATATATATATATATATATATTATATACTTATTATATATATATGATATATTTATATATGATATATATATATATATATTAGTTATAATATATATACTATATAATATATATTATAATATATATTATAATATATATACTATATTATATATAATATATATAGTATATTATATATGAATATATATATATTAAATATATATATATATATATATATATATTATATAAATATATATATCTATAGATATATATAGTAATATATATAGTAATTTTATATATATATTATGATATATAATATATATATATATATATATATATATATTTATATATAATATGATATATATAACTATATATATATATATATATATATATATTAATAAGTATATATTTATATATATATATCTATATAATACTATTATTATATATTATATATAAAATATATATATTATGATATATTATATTATATATATATATATATATATATATTATATAATATATATATATATTATATATAATATTAGTATATATATAATTTTATTATATATATATATACTGTATCGTTAATATTGCGAAAAAATTCAGTATGATATTCTTTGCATAAATATATATAAGATTATATGTGTCAATAAACATTTTTCACCGAAACGCACTCGTTTCGCAAGATACAGGTGATGAAACCTATTGTAATACATTGTTACAGATATAACGTAAGTTTAAATTTGAAAGGTAATTTAACAATACCGATTCGTTATTTAATTATAGATAACATACATTAACTCTGATCATCAATAAGAAAATATATATACAGAAAATGTACGCAAGCAATGGTGGGCACTAAGGTTATAATCAATGATTGAACATGAGCACCCCGACAGCGGCTAATACTAGGCCTCTATTCTGCGACGATTGATTGGGCGGATGCACGTTTCAAAATCTACTTGTGCTTTGCGAATTGGTGTAAAGCAATGCGATTATAGCGAGCGCTTATTACTGGGGTACTTTCTACATGTTCTGGCTATAAACCAAATGCTTTCAGGTGACGCCGACAATGAAGAATCGCAATGCAATTTAGGTCTGGAGTAACCGCGGAGGCAAGAGTCTACTTCGTACGGGCTCCTTCGACTACCACGGCGTGGATATAGCAAGCTGTTAAATATTAGTATAGCGGAAGGAAACGGTAATGGCGGATAATGAGCTGGTAGTGGGCACAGCATACGTGGGGGGGAGGGGGGAGGTGGGCGCCGTCGTGCATGAATATAGCATTTTTAACGATCTCAATTGTTAATGGGACGTTCTTGGCCAGTAGTGCAGGCAGTCGATGTTCAAGAAAATTGGCGATCAAAAGGTCTCCAGTAGTCTCTGATAGGATACAGCGGAAAGAAGGACGGCTATCATAGTAGGTTCGGCCAATCAATTCCGACCCATCACTTTCAAAATGAAACTGGTGTTGATGCGGCTTTCAACTATTGCATGTGGGTCTCATCAGTGAATTGTTGTGGAAGTCGATTAGGCGTCTTGGAAATTTGGGCTGCATCGTGAAGCAATATTTAATGCTAAATGGTGAGGAATTGTCTGGCAATTTTGTTGCAGTCTGCGTACTACAAAGGCTACTCTTGCAGGATAGATGCTGTTGGTACATAGTGCCTGCACTCGTTGAATGTGATAAAAGGGGTAGAAGATTGATTTTCTTCCAATTACCTAGAAAACTGGTCGAAAACAATGACTTACATGTAGATAGTTGCAGCAATGCTACTGGTAATTGTTGTAGACTGTCTCAAGTTCTTGGAGAACCTATCTCGACATGCTGAGTTGATACTGTGGCGAGTCTGCACGTTCCATTAGTAGGTTTTTAAACATTCTGTTTCTCTAAGACAGTTGATGGAGACAGTGAAACATAGTATGGATGAGGGATGAGCACGATTAGGGTAGCATTTCTTCATAGAGACGCATGGCTGCTAATGAATTATCGTTCGTACGACCGTAAACAATATGCATATCGCACATTTTCGCTATTTGTGTAATTCATTTTGAAAATATCAGCCACACTTGAACACAGAACTTGACTGGCGACAGCGACTAGATTATGTTATAAATGAAGCGTAGAGATCGGACTAGTAATAACAGGGTAGGTAATCTTTCCTAGCGGTATATTTGGGTCTTATTATAAGAGTTGAGATGTTTTGCACGGGACGGCAGTGAATATATAGATATGTCCTACATAATTTCATCCACCTGTATTCTATTAAACAGGCGTTCGGTGAATGTTTTATTGACAGCATATTATTATAAGTTATGCAAGGAATATGATACTGAATTTTTTCGCCAAATTTCAGTGTGAACCCTGTAATATATATATATATATAGTGTATATATACATCTACTAATTATATATATATAATATATAGTATATATATATATATATTATATACTTATATATATATATATATATATATATATATTATATATTAATATATAATATATATATATATATACTATAATATATATATATATATATATATAATATATATATATATATATGATATATATTATGTTATATATATATAATATTAGTATCTATATTATATATATATATATATATATATATATATATATATATAATATAATAATTATATATATATATATATATATAAACTATATAAAATAAATTGATCTTAGCATGAGTTGACAATAATGGGTGTTTGCAAGGTAGTAGAGTAGTATTTGAGTGGCAAGCAGAATCTAGCATAT
>JABUQX010009042.1:40000-44226 GCA_015478945.1 Trachelipus rathkii
GAGAAGTCGTCGGCATAGGAGTGGATATGTGAAGAAGTAATGAGAGAGAGGTCTTTTATGAAAGTAGAAAGAGTTAGGGATAAAAGAGAACCATGAGTTGCATCACTATTTATGAGATTTGAAGATGAGCGTGGCATTACGCAAAATAAGAATGGAAGAGGATGCGAAGAGCTAGAAACGACTTAGAAAGAAGATAGCGCTAGTAGAACGCTTTTACGAAAGGCGCGGTACATGGCTAATCAGAGATAAGATTAGAAGAATTGAGTGTCTTCAATCTTCTGCTAGATAGATTCAAAACTAAATAAAGACAAGAAGGCTGAGAGAGATTTGCGATGTTTGGAGGGTTGAGATTTGTTCTTCTTTGTAGGCAGGAGGCACGCTTTCCAGGCAGAAGGGAGGCAAAAGTAGAAGGCAGAGACGAATAATTTAACAGGCAGATGCATAAGCTGAAAGGAACGTTTAGCGAACTTATAAGAGGAATACATCAGAAACCGTGGCCTTCTTATTGTTAAGCTCTGAAAAGGCAGAAATAACACCTTTATTGAAGAAATTACAATATTGGCATAAATATGTTGGTAGGAGGTGGAGCAGTAAGGAATAAACATGAATGGTCTAAGTTGGAAATAGAAGGGCAAAGGTTTGAGGGCAATAGAGTTTAACTTTATTGAAGATAAACGGCAGTTATGTTGACGGCAATAATAAAGAAGGAGAGGAAGAAGCAAAGGCTATAATGTCAGAAGGATATGGGGAAAAGGAAGGCAGTTAAGATTGTTGATTTTCTACTGAGAAAAGAATTTTTTTAGTGTTTATGGAGAATAAAATGTTTTATTATGCAGAATTTTGATAAATATAAGTTGCAATGGTATTCTGGGAATTTGAAAATGACAGTTATGATCTTAAAGGGCAGAACATCTGGCTAGTCCAGCACGAGCACAAGCAGAGTTAAAACCAATGTTATCTAGGTTTAGTTGAAGGTAAGACCAGGTGAAGGTAAAGAATCATAGAGGTTGCTAGCACTGCTGCGCATGCAGAGATGAGGTTAGAGCGATGTAGAGGTGATAGTTACAAGAAATGAATAATAGATTTAAGGGGGGGCACTGCCTCCTGGCGCTAGAGATGAGGTTTAGAGAGGAGGGTGATTGTTCAGAAAATGAAAATTAGATTAAACGAGAGGTTGCAGTAATTTATGAGAAAGTAGCGCGTAGTGCTAAAAGGCGCGGCAATTGCAGTGATGGGCACCAACTCCATCACCGGGGGCCGTAATGGCCTTTAATGGTGATGAGGAGCTACCCATATAGGGCTTCTGCCGACTAATCTGCGTGAATGGCTTATTTTAAATAAGCGCTTGTTTTTTCTTTTAAGAGGTAGTGTTGTCTGAATTGTAATTTTATGTGTGTGATAAGGGAGAGCTTTCTCCAAAATGTAAGAAGATATGGGATATGAGTGCAAGGGGAGCATTGGGCACTGAGTGCCATGGGATGATACTCATAGGACTGGCCAATATATGCCCACTGGTGGGTAATCTCGATGCGCATCAGGAGCCGCTACTTCTTCTCATTATTTATTTACACATATATATATATATATATATATATATATATATATATATATATATTATAATAGTATAATAATATATATTATTATGTATATATATATATATATATATATATATATATATACGTATATATGTTCGGTGCGGTGCGGTGCGTGGTGGTCAAATTTTGGTGGCGGTGGCGGTGCGCTGTGGTTCACCTGCTCGGCTGGCCGGTGCGGTGCGGTGGTCGCGATTGCAAAGAGCCGGTGCGGTGTGTGCGGTGCGTGAATGATGGGTGGTGCGGTGCTGGTGCTGGTGCTGGTGCCGGTGCGGAGCGGTGCGGTGCGCAAAAATCCGGAGCTCGGGCATAACACTAGTCTAGAGCTTGATAATGGGTAGACGTGTAATTCACCCGAAACTAGTCGGATTAATAAAATGTTTAGATTTGTCTTGGTCATTTTAGCCATTATATATATATATATATATATATATGGTACATGTAGCTGGATACATATATATATATATATATATATATATATATATATATATATATATATATAGTATATATATATATACTATATATACTATATTATATATATAATAGATATAATATATATAATATATATATATATTATATATATATTATATATTAATATATTATATATATATATATTAATATATATATAATATATATATAATATCTTAGAGGTGTATCCGGAATTTGAATTTTTTTCCGGTTTCGGTACGGCGGAAGCGGCGGAATGCACTAATCTACCTTCTGAGAAAAACTTGCTGGAAGGGATTGTTTCTATATTGACCATAAGCCCATCTTTTAACAAATACATAGCAGCATTAGGTGTGAGGGCAATTCTAGACAGTGATTTCATAGCTACCAGTACTTATTTAAATAAAGTTTAATCAAATACCTCAAAATATAGTATAAGGAAGTAGCATTCTGGAGAAACGAACTATGGCCTTCCAGGGGACAATTAATATATATTATATATATTATATATATATATATATATGATTATATAATATATATATATAAAAAATATTATATATATATATATATATTTATATATAATATATTATAATATATATATATATATATATATTTGCACCCATTGCGGAGAAGGAGTGCGCCAGACGGTTGCGTAGCAAACCGTCGTTACGTACCTCGCGCGCCTAGTTTTGGCCACTTTGACCCCTTTTAGGGGCGTAGCCTCCTTTTTTTGATGATGTTGACCTTGATTTTCTGACGCTTTGATACGAGATCAAGGTCTGAAATTGCCTTTAGAAGGTTTGATGGATTAGTAGGGATGTAAGTCGAGCACCTGTAGGTACCTGTGGCGCGCGCCTACCCTTGGGTAGCGTACTATGCTATACATGAGGTCATTATGTAGCCTGCCCTATTGAGTTCACTGTATGTATCCTTTCGCTAATTGAACGACATGTGGTCATAATCTTTCCTAACTTGTAACGCATGTTAGGTTCTTTCTTCAACTTGATACGCATAGTATGTATCTATCCGTAAACTTGAACACTACTTACGCCTACCACCACACGACACAACAACACACACACACCCTGTCATGACTCAAGAACTTTCACCGTCCTCTTTATGCGTCTGCTGCTAGCCGTCTTATTGCTCAAGAACTTCGTTTTACCTGTCCGAGGCTATATGGATCATATTTCAAATATAGAACTCGAACACCGTCCGACCCTTGGCAAGTACCAGGGTGCTAACCGCAGATGCCAAGGCTAAGATCTGAGATCAGGAATCTTTAATTTAAAAGTCTATAATAAGGCATGTTCAAAAATTAAATCACATATTATAATTTAATAATTATATCTATATAATATATATATATATATACTTAATATATATAATAATTATATATAGTTAATCTATTATATATACTATATATATATATATATTTATATATATATATATTATATATACTATGGCGACAGCCGTGAAGCAGCCACGTGGCTCAAGTAAGGGAATATACATATTATATTATACTATATATAGTATATATTACTATAGTATATATATATATATATATATATATATATATATATATATATTATATAATATATATTATATATAATATATATTATGTATATATATATATATAGTATTTATATATATATAGTATATATAGTATATATTGCGCAACCGTGAAAAACGGCACGAAGTGTCAAGATACGGGTATGTTTACTGGTTATATATTTATAATAGTATATGATATAATATATATATAATTATATATATATATTATATATATACTATATTAGTATATATATATATATATATATATATAGTATAATATATATCATACACTCACACTACATACAGAACTCAACTTAACTCACCATAAGCCATTATACACTCACATACTAACCCCACCACACACACATCACACACACACACTATGATCTTAATCTTATAGCAAACCCACACATGAACTTATAACGCTTACATTCTCACCGTGCAGTAGAGCTACTTACACTCATCCATAGACACTTAACACTATGGACTAGACACTTTATACACACACACACCACACACACTATGATACATTGACATACACACGCAGCACACACACAACTATGACACTTATACAGCACTTACGCGTCACCCATTAGACAGCTTAACACTCATGTCCATAAGACACTTACACCT
>JABUQX010009043.1:5000-12500 GCA_015478945.1 Trachelipus rathkii
GTTAACTATGACGAAGAACTATTTAGAATTCAGCATCAAGTTGCAGCTTTATACCCTCTTTAAAATAAGGCAGAAATCAAGTTTGGTTCAAGTAACCTTAATGAATTTACGGTATACCCAACAATTCGTTCATTACAAGCAAACAGTCAAGTGCCAATCATAATTTACCTTATCGTCCACCTATAAATGATGCGATAATTACTTAGCCTATTGGAATTTGTAAAAGATTCGGTGTAAACGCTTGGATACAATTGTGGTGGAGAGAACAAAACCTTCTAAAATTTGCAGGTCCTTCGATTTTCTCAAAAGTCCTGTCAAGGAAGCTCTCTAAATAGCAAAAATTATTATTATTAGTTATATTATTTATTCATATTTATTAATTATTATTATTATTTTATTATATTATTATTATTATTATTATTATTATTATTATTATTATTATTATTATTATTATTATTATTATTATTATTATTATTATTATTATTATTATTATTATTATTATGTATTATTATTATATTATTTATTATTATTATTATTATTAAATTATTGATTTTTTATTATTATTATGTATTATTATTATGTATAATAACGCTAACAAACCTGTCATGTATTCAGTAGAAGATATTATTTTGAGTTTATTGTAGTTAGCCTTTAAAATTTTTAGCCTGGAGTAGTGACCAGTCCAACTTCTTGAGATGTATCTTACAATCTGACTTTTTTTATAACGAGCTTTCCAAATCTTACCTCAGAATATATTTAGGTAGTTCTCCAATTCCCACATTATATATATATATATATATATATATATATATATATATATATATATATATATTACTATATATATATATATTATATATATATTATAATATATGTATTATATATATATATATATATATATTATATATATATATTAAATAGAATATATATATATATATATATATATTATATTATATATATGATTAATAATATATATTATATATTATTATATATATATATATATATATAATTATATATATATAGTATATATATATATAAGCTATATATAGTATATATATATTTATATATATATATTATAGTATATATATGATATATAAATATATATATATATATATATTATAATATATAATATATATATATATATATATATATATTATAATATAGTTGGTGAATGTCAGGAAGGATGGTTGTGAAAGTATGAATGTCATGAATTACGTAAGTGTTAATAAAAATTTATCATAAGTTTATTATTAAACAAATTTTATAAAGTGTAATATTTTTCAATTATTTAAGTGTTTTATCTTGATATATGTTTTCTATGTATTTAACTGTGTGTGTGCGTGGGTTGTAGGTGTGTGTGTGCACATTCAGGTCTATTCAATTGTTATTTCTTAATTAAGTGATTGAGTTGTGCAATTTTATAGAAACAAAGGAGTAGGCCTTTGTATAGCAAATCTTTGAGTAATTTTTTTAAAGTTATGTTTTTTGTGTATATATTTGCTCATTTTGGATACTACAATGTTAACCTTACAGGCAAATCTAGGGAAGGTGCAAGGGGCATGGGGCAGAGGACGGGCCCCCCCATATAAATTCGTTTTAGTCAATAAAATATCATAACATGCCTAGTGAGAAATTCTCTCAGATTAAGGGGCTAGGTGCAGCAATTAGAAAAATGTCCATAGTTAGCAGACACCGCAATGTTGAAAGCTGTTTTCTTGTTCGCTCATAGAATTTTCATTATTTCCCTTTCTAATTTTTTTTGCAGAAGCTAAGTAGAGTTTTCCTAACGTGGTCATCTGCAAACCACGGCAATTAAATTTTAAAAGACTTCAGCATCCTTATATTGAATCTCCCCTCTCAAGAATCATTTTCCCTCTTCTGCCGGGCAAATAAACGCCATTCCTTCACATAAAGTAAGAAAATTGCCTTGGAAACCGTTCAATATCACATTGGTTGCGCAAAGACAGTATCAGACGAGCCGTGGATTTTTCTTCCAGGCTAAGACATTCTTTTTAACTCCCTTTGTTAAAATTGTAAACAGATGTATGTTTTCCAACGGCTCGCCTTAAAGTATATATTGCTTTCACATCCGAGTGAATCGCATTTATACTTTTCCTTAGATATATAGGGGTCAGTAATCCAAGGGATAATGATTTTTCTTTGAATTCTGTTTGCCACTTTATTCTTATTTCTTTTGATAGGCGGGCAACAACGGTAGCTGATTAAGAAAGTCTAACCCTTCGTACTCTACGCCTTATGGTTCCTGTGGCGCTGACACGAAAGTGAATATCGGTTTTCAAAATTATTTTTGGAAAACTTGGCAAATCTACCTATCATTGTTGCAGTAAATTTTTCATTCCAGCCAAATCTGTTGTAGGAATTCTTTGTCCATATTCTGTTTCTTTGGCCAATCGGATTTAAGTTTATTGATAACTTAAAAGTTCATGACTGGGCTTTATTTTAACTGCTAGAAACTTGGATACTTTAGTATTTAGACAGGAAGTGATGACACACACACACACACACACACACACACAGCACACACACATAACACACACACAGCACACACACACACACACACAGCACACACACGACGCACGACACCCAACACGCGACATCACAAGCACGCACACAACACACAACATATCAGTATGTATAATATATATATATATATATATATATATAATATATGTATGTATATATAATTATTAGTTATATATATAATATATATAATATATATATATATATATAGTATAATATATATAGTATATATAGTATAGAATATATAAAATACGTACTGTTGAATATGTGAAGTGCTGAAGATTTCTTGGATGACACTTAACTCCTAAAATAGTGGGTCACACCTGAACAGGTAGAGACAATATGTTAGTAATATAGGAATAATGAATAACCATAGTAGTAGTAGTAGTTAGTAGTAGTAGTATAGTAAGTAGATAACGAGAATAGTAGTAGGTAGTAGTAGTAGTATAGTAGTAGTTTTTAGCATAAGATACCGAAATGTGCATAATGATAATAATACCTCAAAAAATATATTTAATAAACTTAATTAATTTGATAAATTATTTTCTAATTTATATCTATTTTTTTATGTTTCTGTAATTTTAATAGAAATAAATGAATAAAAAATTAATGGAAAAACATAACAATTAAGGACCTCTTCTAAATCTACTAAAAGAGATTTCGGTAATTATTTTCTTCTTGTTATTAGATACTTTAGGAAATTTTTGTAAATAATAATTCCAATAATAACATTTATAAAAAAAATTCTAAATATAAATTACATCAATAATGGATAATAAAATTACAAGAAATTTCTCGAACTGCTCCCATTTTCATTATAAATCTACTTGAAGTCTGGAGAAAGCGAATGACATAAAATGGGAGTTAGGTTCAGTCAGCTGGGGGCTCTTTTTTTGCTCTTCTTTGTAATTGTATTTATAATGTGGAGAATCGTTCGTTCGGCCCCCCTTATTAACGGATTTTCTCTACTACGACCCCCCACGATAACGGACTCGCTCTACTACGTGCCCCTCATTAATGGATTCTTTCTACTACGTCCCCCTCATTAACGGATATCCTCTACTACGTCCCGCTCATCGAAGAATTTTTTCTACTTCGTCCCCCTCATCGACGGATTCCCTCTACTACATCCCTCTCATTAACGGACTCCCTCTACTACGTCCCCCTCATTAACGGATTCCTTTTACTACGTCCCCTCTTAACGAATTCCTCCTACTACGTGTTCTTTCCTATATTAGTCATGTTCCAGCCAAACCCATGATGGTAGATTGGTAGTAGTAAGGATTGCACATTCGGCACCCAAATGTCCTCCGAATGGCGAATGTTGCTGAATGATCGTGTTTTTCTTTTTTTCCACATAATTTCTTGTTGTTGTCAGGAATTTAAGCCTCTTTTCAAACTTCAAGAGTTTTTTAAAAATTCAAGCCTTTTTTATGGACTTCAAGAGTTTTCCTAGCAGCATTTGCGATGGACGAATGTTGGTGAATGAACGATTTGAAGCCTTTTCAAGCTTGAAGGGACAAGGATGGAGTTTCGAAGGATGGCAATACCCCTTTTCGGAAGCTCTGGAGTTTCTGAGCGACAAGAAATACAAGTCATGTCGCAGTTGACTTGGAAATTTCCATAATTTCGTTAGCTTTTGACACTTGATGTGTCAAAGTTAGGGTTTTTAAGGTTGGTGAGACCGATTTTGAGGTCTGGAAGACCGTTTTCTTAGTTTTTTTTTAACCTGGCCTTAGTGGATTTAACCCCAAAATGGGGGCTTTTGGTTCCTTGAAGGTTTTAAATGATTGCTAGAACATTTCTGCTGATTCCCATCAATTTATCGAGGTCTTTTACCCCCAAATTTGGAATTTAAATCTTTCTATGTGCTCTGGAAGGCTTATTGCATTGCAAATGCGTTGCTGTAATGCTGGGAAATGCGAGGCAAGCCAATCAGCGATCAGTATTTCTCTAGCGTCACTAAGCCCCGCCCCTTATTATTTCCCCCTCAATTTAGGGGAGTTCTAGTTGAAGTATCTCCCTCAAACTTGTTAACCCAACACCTGGTAGTGTCAGCTTGACTGAGGTGCGATTCCACGACGCCACGCCTTATGTAGGGAGTGCCGAGCCCCACCAAGTAGGAAATGTTTGTAGATATATTAAAAATAAATGGCCGACAGGACTTGATGGATGAACTGGAATTAGAGAAGAGGTCGGTGCCTGAGTTGACTCTTGTGCTGGAGCACTGAGGCGGAGCCGGAGCAAGAAGGAAAGCACAGAGCGCGTAGCAAAAGATGGAGGAAGGATAAAAAAGGAATAAGAGGAAGTCTCATGTGCCGGAGCACATGAGTCATTTGAGTCAATTTTCATAAAAAATAAGATACTGATAAATACAGAAAATAATTTGAATACTTTTAATTAAATTTTGTAATTTGGAATAAAAAGAGAGGAAAATATAATAAAAATTGAGAAATAGGCTAGTTTGACTGTTTCGTAAGGACTTAGTGTCTGTGTAGATGTGCGAATGCATTCTAGTAGGGATTCTTTCTGTAAACTTTGTTGGTGTGCAATAAAATGTTGATGATTTCTTCAGAAGAAAAAGAAAAGCAATCTAAAAAATTGTAATTTCAAATTTCAAAAAATTTTGTATTATCAAATTTCAAAATTTTTGTTTAATAAAATTTCCAAATGATTTGTATATATATAATTTCCAAATAGTTTTATATAATATTATGTTATATATTATATTATATATATATATATATATATGCTGATTATATTATTATATTAAATTTATAATATATATATAGGTTAAATATATATTATTATATATTAATATACATATATTTAATATATATACTATATAATATCTGAGCACTACTAATTTTTTATTTATTTCATTATTAAGAAATAATTTGAACTTCATTGATGAATTTTACTTGATGAAATATACTATTAATAATTCATGCACTTTTTTGCCTACAGATAGGGTGCCGATAATCGATCGAGTGCATGTAAGAAGAAGGAACAATTGCCTAAAAAATCCAAAAAATAAAAAATCCAAAAAATATCAAAATAAAAAAAATCATGATTTTTTGTTAAAAAAAAACAAAAAAAAAACAAATCACGTAAAAAAATCAGTTGATGAAATCATTCGATTTTTTCGTGCCAATCCTATATATATATGTATATATAATATATATGTACTATATATATATATACTATTTATATAATATATATTATATATATCTTATATAATAATATATATAAATAGATAGAGTCAAAAATAAAGAGATATATATTTATATATATATATATATATATATATATATATATATATATATATATATATATATAGTAATTCGGATGTAATTATTACAAAATTTATTTGCAAATTTGACATTCACTCGCACACAAGCTTCATTTCATCAAACTTCTTCTGAAGAAACTTCATCAACATTTTAATTGCACACCAACAAAGTTTACAGAAAGAATCCCTACTAGAATATGCATTCGCACATCTACACAGACACTAAGTCCTTACGAAACAGTCAAACTAGCCTATTTCTCAAATTTTTATTATATTTTCCGTCTCTTTTTGAGGTGCGCAATTCAAAATGTAATGTAATATATTCACAATTATTTTCTGTATTTATCAATAATTTATTTGTTATGAAATTGACTCATATGACTCCATATGCTCCACACATGAGACCTTCCTCCTTATTCCTTCCTTTATCCTTCCTCCATCTTTTGCTACTCACTCTGTGCTTTCCTTCTTGACTCCGGCTCCGCCTCAGTGCTCCAGCACCTGAGTCAACTCAGGCAACGACCTCTCTCTAATTACGATGTCTGCGGTCCTTAATTGTTGAATATGTTTAGGATATCTACAAACATTTCCTACTGGTTGGCTCGGCAACTCCCTACATAGGGGTAAGCGTCGTGTGAACGCCCTCAGTCCAAGCTGACACTACAGGTATTGGGTTACAGTTTGAGGGGGATACATCAACTAAGAACTCTCTAAGGGATTGAGGGGAATAAAAGTGGCGGAGCTTAGTGGATGCAGAGAAATACTGATAGATGATTGGCTTGCCTCGCCATTTCCCTATATATCATTAATATTATTATAAGTATACTATAAACTCAGTATTACATAATATTATTATAGGTCAACGGATTGAGCAACGAAAGAAAATCGAAATGATTATAGGAATCATTATAGACTGGGTGGATATCGTGATTTCGATTTTGTATGTCTTTATTGTCTATTTTTTTTAATGAAACAAAAAAATCGAATTATTTTTTTATAATTGTTTTGGATACTTTTCTATAGAGTGTATTGTGTGTGTGTTAGTTTTTTTTGAGGAATATTTATTAGGGCAAATTGTTCTCTTTTGACTAAAATTAATAAATATATTACGCATTAGTCTCAACAGCTGAATTATTAATAAGATTTCCTAGTTTCAATCAAGATAAATATTCATGTCAAGTGAAGTTTTTCAAATTTATTTTTAATAATGGCAATATACATATAAAATTAGAGTGCCTCAGATATTATATTAGTTAATATAATAATAACACTTTAAATATAACTAGGTAATTAAAAGCTGAACATAACCACTTATAATATCTCCTATAAACACTTATTATTAAGTTGGTTAATAATTGTAAGAGTGTTACTAGTTATAAAAATAAATACAGTTAAACAAAGTAATTTGACACCTTAAAACGGACAAAAAGATGAAAAACAATCTGAAGTTTTGTTGTTTATCTATAAAAAATCCCAAACCTATATATATATATATATATAATATAATAACTTACAGAATAATACGGTCTTTCCTAAGATACTATCTCAATATAAATATTTGTAGTATATATTACTCTAATTTCACTACGAACCTTATATGAAGGAATACCCTTAATATAACTTTGACATACAATATATATCACTCACATAAGTATGCTCTATAAAATAAT
>JABUQX010009044.1:0-21849 GCA_015478945.1 Trachelipus rathkii
GGGGAGAGATGAGAACCTTTTTTGTAAGAGCAGAATATAAGTGCTTCAAATCTTTTTCTGAATGCGGATCGACTGGAAGCAAGACATAAAACGGTTTGAAGTGGCATAATGTCATGTTGACTCATGGATGCGTAGGTGATAGACAAATTCCGTTGTCACATGTGAGGCATAAGATTCTCATGAAGATCGTTGCTAGATGGTTTATTTTTAGGTTTTGACGAGTGTTAAAGACAAGATGAGTCAGTTTCCTTTATGACTTCTTAAAAAGATGAATCTGATCATCGTGAATGCAACGGACAGCATAAAGACTGGAAGGAATGAGTAACCAAGTTTTTGTTCGCGCCAGATTCATTCAGAGATCGATGAAATCTTTCGATATGGTCTTAATGAAATATTTTGGAAGTCTAAAAATGCCATTCACTTTGATAGTTCGTTGATAGTATTTTTTCTTAAGACTCGGTCCTCGTCTCAGAGATTACTGACGAGGATTCAATCTTGATATCAGGCATGTAAGTAGCAACGTTCAGCCTGAATGAGATGCAAAACCGTAAAGAAACTCGTGTGGTACAATCGTAGACATGGCAGAGTTCCTAGACAGGCCCGGTTGACTATTCTTCCTTGATGTTTATATAGAAATTCCTAGAGTAGGTTCTCTTCCTAGAAACGGCGCACTGGAGATAGGAGGTGTGAATTTAAAAGATCTCTAATAGTTCACTAGTTGTATAATTGTGAGGAGTTCGATACATGATTAAGAAAATTGCTGTCTGAGATAAATTCCAGTTTTTCTGAAAGTGATGAAGAGTCTTACTTTCACTTTTTTTTTGTTTTGTAGAGCCTTATTGTTTGTCTCTCATGGAAGACAGGTACAGAATATTTATGAATGAATAGTTATCGCAAACGAAGAGAAATCGTAGGTTGCTGCTAAGCACAATAGTATTATAGTATTCTTTGCAAGACAATTTTGCATTGAGTGTAAAAGTTTATCGTCAAAGTGTTGAAGATAAGTGCTTTGTAAGATTTTTTCTAAAATTATGAATTTTGTGTGGGTTTCTGTTAAATAATTAAGGTAATACATGGTGAATTAATATAGTGAGTCAATTTTTTTCAAGCTAAAATATAGTTGGTAATAACTGTGACGTTATTCAATCGCGATTAGTTATTCGTTCGAAGTAAAATGTTCGGACAAAAAGGCTATCCTTCGCTTTTGCTTATCGTTCATACCGATGTGAGAACGCTTAGAGAGAGAGAGAGAGAGAGAGAAGTAGAGGAGAGAGAGGAGAGAGAGAGAGGCGAGAGAGAAGAGATGAGAGAGAGAGAGAGGAGAGAGAGAGAGAGAGGAGTATAGAGAGAGAGAGAGAGAGAGACTCTCTCTAACATAAAGAGACTTACTTTAACATAGAGATTAAGAGAGAATCTCAATAGGAATGTGCGATGAGAAAGGTTCCATTAACAGGGTACCGAAATGAAAATAAAATAATTGTGCTTGATTTGGATATGGGTATCTACTAGTTATTACTGATCACCGGCGGCGAATAAAACAAAGACATACGGTCTCTCTGCATAAATGTAATGATATCCAAAATTTATATACGAATTAGTACATTAATATTTTAATTTATGATCAGTTAATTTTAAGTCTGGAACGATATTTGATCTACTGCGCTTGTACTTCTAATACAGCAAATACTTTTATGTATCAGTTTAAATTAACTGCTAAATCGTAGATATATTAATGGGTCTCTCTTAATTTAAATTTCTTTTATTTATTTTATTTTAATTTAAACATTTAAATCCTAAATAATTTACAATATAAAAGTTTAATAATTGTAATTTTAAAATTCTTGTTGTGCAAACGACAAATTTTCAAGTTTTCCTTCGTAAGAAAAAAAATTACTCTACTGGACTACTACTCGACTACTACTTACTACACTGTACTTACTACTACTATGATCTACTACTACTACTGATACTGCTACTACTAATACTTTAATAGTTATTAAAATATATATAATATATTATATATAGTATATATATATATGCATACTATATATACATATTATATATATATTCTATATATATATATATATATATATATATATCATAATATATATATATATAATATATATTAATGAATATATATAGCATATATAGCTCCACGAGCACAAATCATTTCAAGTATTTTGGCACAGAAGTGTTATGCGGATCAGAGCTCAAAGATACCCTTTCTTTCTGTCTTCAGGACTGGTATTGGACGAAATATTTTGGTTTTCTTCCATTGAATGTTCTTGCTGAAGACAGAGTATGCGTAGTAATTCTCGCACTCACTTATCATTACTCTATCTCATCTATCTATCTATCTATCTATCTATCTATCTATCTATCTATCTATCCTATTATCTATCTAATTATATATCTAGCTATTTCTATCTATCTATCTATCTGATATCTATCTACTCTATCTATCTATCTAATCTACTATTGATTATATATATATATATATATATATATATATATTAATATTATATATATATATATATCATATATAATATTTATATATTATATATATATATATATAAAATAAATCTTCTCTTCTTTCTTCAGTTCTTTAATTCCAACGACTGGAGTAAGGTCGAAAGCATGCGGGAAGAAAACGCAGTAGAAGAATATAACGAAAAGTCGAAAGAAAGCCCTCAGACTTATCGGCCACTCTCTGTAAGCTTAGTAATAAGAACTGCGTCGCATTAAAAATCCACCCTACAGTTCACGAACCGCGACGCGACCTGCACTGGTAAATCGTTCGTGGTAATAGGGTTTTCTCCTGCCCAGGCTGGGCCACAACATAGCCCCTCTGCAACCTCCGCCATTACTCCTATTAAGCACTTTATTCTCGCCTGCCCAAACTCACATTTCTCTCCTAACATCGTTTACAGACCCACGAGAATTTTTTTCTTTCGGTTTCCGCTGGTCGGTTTACCTGAACATCACTCGCCACTATAGCACCTCGCTTAACCAACCCGACTATTAATCCCTTTCCCACATTACCAGACCATCGTAACTACTTCATTATTCTCTTTTACTCCCTTTCTTCACACTCACATCTCTAATATCGTTATTTCTCATTATCCAATTCTTTTTCACAGCGTAGCATCTTAAGCAGTGTCCATATGGAAACACTCATTGAACTTTGATGCTATACTTCTTATTCCAGACCATAGTCCACACTGATGCATAAACGGTGAACAATACCTCATGTAAACTAGCGCACTCAGACTTATCCTTTACATTTCTCAATGATTGAATTGCAGACAACCATCCTCCTGTCATTCACATAACTTTCTACTAAAACTCTGGCATCATTCATTCGTTCCTTTCAAATTCAACATATAAATTATCATAAATATATCAACTCATACACTTGTTCCAGCTGCTCACCATGTACCATAACTTTCAACTGAAGTGATATCCTCACTCATATACATAACTTACTCTTTCTAACATTACTTTCAACCCCTCCTTTTAAACACGCTGCCAATCTATCCCAATGCCTCTCAACTCTCTTCTAGATTTCACCAAACAAATACAACTCAATCCGGTGTAGTAGGTAGGGCATCCCCTCCACTCATCCGATTTCCATATTCCACACTTTTCATCAACCCCACCTCTCTAATTCGTCTTTCATAAACCCATTCATACTACAAATTGAACTAACCAAGGAAGAATAACACACACCCTGCCGCTAATTCGCTATTAAATACTAAAGCCAATCATTTTGACAACCATTTATTCTTACACACGCCTCTCTATCCTCTCATTCCATTACTTTTGATTCCTATTTAGATTTCATACTCCTGAGTATCACTGAACATCGCCATAGAGTTCCCTTTAAACCTATCATACCTGTTGCAAATCCATGAAAACTAAATACAAATTTCTTTCTTTCCTTCTCCTCTTTCTTCATTTTCCTCATTTTCTTATGTGATGTCACACATCCTCGTACCTACTCCTAAACGCACCTTTTTCTTCAACCCTTCAGTCGTCACTCGATGCACTCTTTCACAAAATACCACATTGTCCCTTTCCCTGCAACACTTCGATAGAACCTAATTCCCTATGTCTACAGTTCCCTGTCATTCTTACCGCTTATATTAGTGGTAATCTACTCGGCTCTCCTAATCCCCGGACTATACACTACATAAACGGTCTTTATACACAATCAAATCCAATCCATCACCATCTCGCCTCCGTTCCTTGATCATTTCAACCAGTAATTTTCATTTATACCTGCAGATTCACATTCTTCAACTTCTCACTTCTACCATTACCTTCCTCTCTTGCTAATTAGCTCCTCTCCAAAATAGCATTCCTCTGCACACAAGCCACAAACATTCCTATCCTCTTATTCATTTGACTGTTAATATGGCGATTTCGAAAATGTTTTCCATCACTCCCTACATTCATGTTTCATAGTTACAAAGCACCATCCCCTAGTCATTAATTTCTAAATCTGGTTCCTGCTTATTCTTCTCATTCGTTAACCTTTCGCGCTTCCTTCCAGAAAACTTCCTATTGCCTTGTAAGTCCATTCTATCTCCTTGCCAAACTGTTCATGGTCAAACCTCATCCTTTCTCCTACTTTATGCCACCTATAGTATTTCTTTTTACTTTTATATATTTCCATCATTTTCTTTTTGAACTACATCATTGGCTTTATGCATTTCAAGCCACGCTCTTTTTGACTTTAAACGCTGCATCACATCTTCATTCCATCACTCTGTTATACATTCTTATTTCTTATTAGCACATTCCACAATTCCTAGCACTGTCGATCAATTGCTTCCCTTCATTTGCTCCCTGATTGTATTCGTTTCAACTTTTCAATTCAAACTGATTTACTGGCGAGGCCTCTACAGTACTTATCCTTTATTACTTGTTCGCTTAAAACTTCTTACTTCTTATTTTTACCCACTTCTTTCCGTATCTCCTTCACAAGCCTCACTAACATTAATTTTACTAGAACAACATAATGAATCGGACCTACTCCATCCTAAACCCTCACAGATTTAACATCCACTATACTTCAAGCATGCTCTTCTCACCACTACAAATCAATCATACTTTACTTCGAACATCTCACCTACACGAACTGTATTGACTTATGGATACTCTTGGTGTTTAAGAAAGTATATTATGACTTTCACACATACCTGTCATCCGCTCACAGAATCAATCCCTTTCTACTCATTCTCATTTTGCTCCTGTGCGATACTCACCCTAACCACTTGTTTATACCATCTTCTTTTTTTGGATTCACCTATGCAACAATTCGCAAGTCCCCCAAATATCATCTGAAGCTCCTGACCCACCCATCTAAAACATCATTCAGATTTATCCCAAAAAATCGTACTTCTTCAACATTTCCTCGATGGACATATCCTCACAACTACGACAATCTTGATTCTTTTCCAAACTTAAATTACTATTAGAATTTCTAGGTAATCACTACACACAGTAGTCTACTAAGCTTCGTACGTAAAAGTCACTCATCAATTGCAACTCCTTCCTCCTTCATCCTTCCACTCCAGCATACACACATTCACACCAACTCACCGATTTCACAGTTTGCTTTCATCTTGTTCAGTCAAACGAGGCAAATCGAAGTTTACCTTTCTAAATATTCCATCCTCCTCTCCTCTTCCTCAACATGTATTCCTCGGACATTTCCAATTGCCTTGACGATTCGGATACTATTTCGCCGAAAGATAGAATGCTCGGTTTACGGCTATCGATCGACTCTCGGGCTGCCTTAGCATGTACAGACAGATTATAAGGTGGGTAATGGGCTAGCCACCCAACTACCACCTGTCCTTAGTCGCCTTCCTACGACACGCAGGACATAGCGACGTGGGCAATTCTTATCTCCCCAACACGGGGATATAATATATAGTATATTAGTATTATATATATATAGTATATAGATATATACATATATATATATATATATATATATAATTATTATATAAATATTATAATTATATAATAATAATATATTAGATTAATAAATATATATAGTAATATATATATAATATGTATATATAATATATATATATATTATCATATAAATATATATATATATATATACTAATATATATATATATATATATTATATAAGATATAGTATAATATAATATATATATATTAATTATATATATATAGATATATTAGTAATATATATATATAGTATATATATATTATTTTTATATATATATTATACTATACTAAATTATATATATAATAAGTATATAATATATTATATAAATAATATATATATTAATAATATATATAATATATTAATATTTATATATATAACCTATATATGTATCATTATATAGATAGTTATATTAATTATATATATAATATATATATATATATTAAATATTATATAGTATATATAGAATTATTATATTTATTATTCTAATTAGTATTTAAGTTTGCTTTCTGTTTTATTAGATTCTTTATAATTTATATTATAATTCTAGGGTTTATATTCCCTCTACTAAGCTAGTTACACAAAGAATGTTATATAACACTAGTTGTATTAATTTTCCTCTCTTTCTTTTTTTGTATATATAGTTTCTAAGTTTTATAAGGAGATTTCTTATAAAACTCTAAAAAGGGAATGTTTGCAAACCGAAAGTATTTTGTTTTAAAGATGGCAGAAGGAAGCAAAAGTATTCCGAAAAAGGTAATTTGATTACAATGACAGCTCTTTTTGCAATACGTACTAAATTCCTCAAAATGTAATTCACAGGACTAATATTTCTTGTGATGGTGATAAAGTGGTTTATTCAAAACTTCAATCTTTAAGAAGGAATAAATTAACAGGTTTTAAAACATGATTTCTTAAGAAAAACCAAAATACAAGTTTTAAAAAACATGATATAAAAAAAAACTTTTTTCACAATAGTAGCGATTTATTTGTAGAGTTGTCAAAGTCACTATAAAAAGTTATCTTTTTTATTTGTTAATGCAATGCTAAGTAAGGTGCGTATTATATAACGCGATATTCTGACATTGGGTGTCATGATTTCTTAGAATATTAACAAAATGTTGAACATGTTAAATCGCGTGCAGTAATCGTTACTATAATGGCTACTCTCTGACAATTTGCTTTTAACTACTGAGAGTTGCCTAAGCATTAAAAGAGAAGTTTAATTAATCATTTTTCTCAATATTATGAATCATAAGATTTATCAATAAGCAACAGATATATAATTATGTCTTACTATTTTGTAGGGCTATATCTGATTTGAATTTATTTAATTTCAGCTTACCAGAAGGGTTTGAATTTGGAGTTCTGAGAGATACTCACATTCCTTTAATGTTTTCAACATGGAAATATAGTGTATGCGAATCTGTAGAGAATTATCAGAGATACGTAAAAATCAACTCATGGCGTTTATAAAGAGAGACAAATTTCAAAGTCAGAAGGAGATGGGTATGATTTTATAGGGTAATCATGCTTATATTTATACAGAACCAGATATAGAATTGGGACTAGCTTCAGCAGTTTTAAAGTAATTGTGTTCAAGAGTGAGGTATATAAGTTTTTTAAGGGACTCAAGTTGAATGTGATAATGAGGCGTCTCTTAAAATGCACAAAAATTGGGTTTGAAATGTAAGTAAAACTTGTTGAGTTGCATATTCATTTCAAACAAACAGGACATGCAAAACAATCAATAGAATATTCTACAGCTACGCAAACCTCTACATAAGTAAGATAAATAATAACCTTCTCTTCTCTCCTCTCTTCCTCTCTCTTCCTCTCCTCCTCTCTCTATATATAATATATATTATAATATATATATATAATATATATATATAATATAAGTAATATATATATATAATATTATATATATCTATATATATATATTATATATATATACTATATATATTAATATATATATAATATAATATATATTTATATATATTTATATATATATGACTTTTATTTGTAATATTTGGTAATTTTTAAATATTTAAAAAATATTTTTGATAGATCGCTACTAACAGTTGCAATAGAAGTTATTTTAATTTATGCTAAATGAAACGAATGATGGTTCGAAATAAGTTTCATGGATGTTCTGCGTAACCCTGAATCCGTTAATGCTTGAAAAATAATAGTAAATATAACTGTCACAAACCCATCAAGTGAATTTAAACGCTTAAATTTTAAAATTTAAACCTAAATTTAATAACTAAATTTGAGGCTCCGCTAACTTTCTCAAGCTTATTATTATTTTTTTAGGAGTTTCTTTTTACATTTTTTCTTACGGTTCATGTTCAAACTTTCATTTAGTCTCATGTAAAATCGGTGAGTAATGTAGGTATTATTGCTAATTTCGTTCACCACAAAATTTTGTAAAATAACGTATTAATTTTGAAAAACTGTTAAAGCTGGTGTGTTTACCTGAAATTATAAATACTTATTCTCCTATCGACTAGTTAAAGGATGAAAATAAAAATAAAAATACTTTTAAAAAAAGTTTGCACATCTACACACTCACATACATTCAGCATGTAAAAAAATATTTTATATATATATATATAGAATTAAGTATAATTATATATATATATATATAATATAGTAGTATAAATATTGTCTATTATATTATATAATAATATATAATATATATATATATATTATAATATAATATAATATATTATGTATATAATATTTATATTATATATAATTAATATATAATCATATATATTATATATATATATATATAATATATATATATATTATACTATATATATAATATAATATATATAATCTATATAATTATATATATTATATATATATATATAATACGTAAATTATATATATTATATATATAAATATCTATATAGTATATATAATATATATACTATATCTAATATTATATATATATATATATATATAAGTATATAAATAAATATTATAATAATATATTATATTATATATATTATTATATAGTATATATATATAAATATATATATAAATATATTATATAATATAGAAATAAATAATAATATAATAATAATAATATTAATAATATTAATAATATAATATAATAATGATAATCAATAATAATAATAATACAAATATATAATAAATATAATAAAAAAGTAATTAGTCTTGAATATATTATCCTACTATTTCAAGCGTTGTGAGGAAAAGCAATTTGTCTTCATGATCTTGATTGTGAAGGTTATGAACATTATATGGACACTTATTAGTACTATGTCAATAATGTGACGCATGTAAATCTTAATTTATGTGTGACAGAATCGTGTGAAAGCTAATCTTAAATCGTTTGCAGTTTAATATTGGTGGAGTGGTTTTTCACAGTCG
Source organism: Trachelipus rathkii (assembly GCA_015478945.1). Taxonomy (NCBI): domain Eukaryota; kingdom Metazoa; phylum Arthropoda; class Malacostraca; order Isopoda; family Trachelipodidae; genus Trachelipus; species Trachelipus rathkii. The sequence goes on from JABUQX010009044.1 coordinate 9,395, forward strand.
TTTAATCTTAGTTTTCTAACGTATTAGTCTCTATAGTTACTGATTGTAATCAATATGAATACATAATATAATAATAATAATAATAATGAATAATGAATAATAATTAATATATTATAATTAAGATAATATAAATAATAAAATATAATAATCAATATTAATAATATATAATAAAATATAATAATTTATATTAATCACTGAAAATATTTCATTTTTCAGAGTGGGTTATGTTTTTACTCGATCTATAGAATTCTTCAATGCAGTGATCCAGAAAGTATCTCCATTATTGTTCTGAAATGAACTCTAGTTTTAAACATATTGTAATTGTTTCCAGTTTTTCCTTCTAGACGCCATTGCTGAGTATTGTAAGTTCTAAATGTGTCTGCAGCCGTAATTTTAGTTTATTAACTTGAACGTTGCTAATGCTATGGTTTGTCGTGCGTGCATATTATCATGTGTAACGCTTAAATTTAGCAAGATTGTTGAATTATGATGAATGTATGTTTCATAATAGCGGAGAAAAACTATCACTGATTGTTAAAAGATATTAATTCATACTTCAAGAGAAGTAAGTACTATGTTTGTGCAAAACATATATGGAGCATCATGCGGCAATGGGCCAACAGAAAGGGTCCATGCCTTTTGCTATTTCAATGGTTTGGAGAGAACAGAAAAATTACAAATTGATTAATAGTACATTGTTTTGATGATTAAAAAGGAAATCGAATGATAGCAGCCTGAGTAAAGGACTTTCCCGTTGTTCATAGACTCTTTAGCGGCAAGTGCACATTTAGATGACTACTTGTCCATCATTCAGTGTATATCTTCTAGATCTCAAGAAGAAGGCGAGACCAGCTCGTGATACAAAGAAATCACTGTGAAGGAAAACGAAAGTGATTCGAAAGTCATCATCAATAACAGAGATATTTGCTAATAAGTTTGAAGGAGCTTTTTTACTTCAAAAGAAAATCGTCCGATATTATCTTTTCAGGCTGGCAAGGAAAAATTATTGCACAGTGAACCAATCAGTGTCTTGCATCAGATAACATGATGTCTCTTAAAAAAACTAATTTCTGCAAAAACTTTAGGGATTATTCCACATTTCAGAATATTTCAAAGCGAAGCCGAATTGTATTTTTCTTCAAAATGCTACAGGATGCAGATCAATGCATTTGGTTGCGACGGTAATGAATTGAAGAGCGTCGGACATGTGGCCTTAGTGCCCAGAAAAGATCGATCAGCCAAAGGCAACCGTATAAACCTTAAAGTGATAATCATTTATTAAATTTTTGTTTTGGTCATCAGGGTGAGAATACCAAATATTCGTGATTTATATGTCTCTGAGACAGTAGACAGAAAGATGAATACAGGGTGTTGTGATAAAAACTTGGTGACTGGAGGAGTAAATAGTTCACACAAGAGCTGTTGTTAAATAGGCTTAACTAAACAATTTATAAAAGTCTTGCGCAGAGACGAAAGACTTGGTTGAATTCATGTGTAGAAAAATTCTTGCTGTGATCATGGAAAGCTGAGAGCGGTTTTTTTAGATAGAGCGGCAAGAAAAAAAAAAAAAAAAAAAAAAAAAAAAAAAAAAAAAAAAAAAACAATTCTGTTCCAAGATTTATATGGGCGTATTGGAGGTAGTAATGTACTTTATTCGTTTGGTTTGTGTAAAAAAGAAAATCTTTTGGGAACTATAAGGCGATGCATGGGGCGACTTGTGGTGAATAGTCCCTCACTCATATTTTATAAACACTATAATATTGACTACCAATACTGCAGTTACTTCACAGTCATTGAATTGTTCCAAGCATATATCTGTGATCTTAAGAGAGGAACAATATGAAGATTTCATGCAAAAACCAAGGAGATCATTAGAACTGTACGAGGACATAGAACTTACAATAGCGATTGCAGCTGAAGCAGATCCACATACTCTATTTCACAGGAAATGTCTGTAAGTATTTGATCGGAGATTTTTAATGATAAAGTGTTTTGCTGTTTGTTCGTGTTCTAATACAATATATAAATTACGTGATTTTAGATAATTCTGTATAATACTACTCTTGAGAGTAGAGCTGTAGCAAAATAGTGTAATATTATTTAGTAATTATTATATTTATTATTTTATTTATTCATTATATTATATAATTAATATTTTAATTATTATTATTATTGTATGTATATTATTTATTATATTATTATTATTTACATTATTGATTATTTTTAATTTTATTGTATTTATATAGTAATGATATAATGTAAATGTTTCTTCATCATTAATTATTTAGGTTTTAGTTTAGTGTTCTTGTCATTATGACTGTTATTATTATTATTTTTAGAATTATTATAGTTTGATAACATTATTCTTATTAATTTGTGTTGATCATTATTATTATTATTATTATTATTATTTGATATATTATTATTATTATTATTATTATTATTATTATTATTATATATCTATATTTATTATTATTATTATTATTTATTATTATAATTATTTGGGCTCAAGGACGAAAATTTCCACTAGTACACTTTTCGTAATCTATGATATTCTTTGTATTAATATTATATGTAAGCAAACCATTCATATTACAACGGCATTAAATCCTCCTGTTTAATTGAACTCATAAATTACTAATTCTTCTCCTTGAAAAATTGTTTTTTGCTGTCAAAGATTTTTGTAACATGATTCTTATTATTTCATGTGTCGAATCGAAATTTCTGCTATCGGTTCTTGTCAGTCAAGGCATTTTTTTATACTAGAACTGTTTTTTATAACATTTGTTATATGTTACTGTAGAGTGATATTTTCTGGGTTAAATATTTATAAACGTGAACAGATTGCTCTATATCCGACAAAATTTGATTGTAATTTTCCTGAAGACTAGCCCGAAGATTCCCATTAGTTTCTCCATTTGTTGCTGTTGTGTATATAGAAGCACCTTGAGCAAATTTCCTACAAGAACTACTTTAAAATATACTCACATGTTGAGGGTTTGACTGGTGAATCCCTTTTCAAACACCAACAGTAGTCTGCAAGCATATTATGTCATCTTCCCTGATTCTTTTTCCAGCAATTAATATGCTGATGGAGACTTTCCTTTGTTCTCACTGTAATCAAAAGAATTTATTGAAACGGAGAAACCTTCTAAAGCTTCAAGCGAAGCCAAATCAAACAGTCTAACAAATCCTGAAATTTCAAATTGTATAAAATTTTACAGTAGTTTCATAATCTTAACTTCTATGAAATTAAGAGAAAGTGCTTTAAAAGATTCCCATGCATTTCGTTCGGTCTCATCACTTCAGCGAATTCACCGTCCTTCATCAGCATCCTTATTTGAGGACCATCAAATATTCAACATCACTAACCTGTGGAAATTTTCTTGCCAAAAAAAAAGAAATGCTTGACTGTCTTTCTTAATCCCTTATAAAGCCTCATTAACAATTTTGTATGAGTGGTGAGTAAATTTTATTAAGGTTGACGGATAGGTTTAGTATATAAAATTATGGACCAGGATCAAGGATGTCGGATGCCATTCTTGTCGCTATAGTGTGCCATGGGCTCTGCTTATCGCATAAACAGAGAAGAGGAGTACTTGTGTGTACAGCGCTTGCATTCCAAGTATTAAAGACACAACGTGAAGTTGTAAAAGAAGAAAATTATTAATATAAATCTCAGGAATGTAACATAATTTATGTGAAATGGAAAAGTTGTGTACTAAATACTCTATTTACTCTTTTTGTCTTTTAGTGAAACGTGTTTTACAAGATTCTAAATTAAGGCAACTATAAGTTGTTTCTATATCTGAAAAATTAATTTCTTTTGATAACTTTCACTACATGTATTTTCTCACCTTTAGATCTCCACATATCTTTCATTCTATGAAGATCTGAACTTGAAGCACAAGTAACTCTCATGATTTCGTAGTTCTTAATTTTGAACAGAGGTGTGCAATGGAACAGATGCTGCTCTTATTTCCAACATGTAGGAGAACACCTCTTATAACTTCTTGTTGAAGAAGTCAATAAAAGTCTCCCTTCTTTCTGGTTATACGTGCACCCTTAATTTCTATTTATCCACTGATTTTGCTATACAAGCTAGTATTTTTGTAAACGCTAAAATTTCGAACTCTTCCTCTCTGCGGCGTACCATTAATATGTTGTCCTTGGAGCCAGTAACTTATTTTCAGCAAGTCTTGAACCAAGTACTGGCTGACTCTTTTGATAGACACAAATCTCTGGTCAAGTCGTTCAGTTGTTCTTGATTTAAAGGATTAGCTATTCTATTCTGAATTTTGAAGCGGATATAGAGAGAAGTGTCATTTCTCAAATTCTGATCGTTCTATCAAATTATCCAGATTAAACAGGTCGTGTCAGTGTAGGGTACCTTTTGGTCATGAATAACTGGTTGTCTGGCAGAAGGAAGATAGTATAACAACATGTGGCTTGTTTTTTTTCTGTAGTCCTTGAAGAATTACTAAAGCTTAAATGACTCATGTAGTGAGACATGAGCATGTTACTTCATGTAATGAAAGATTAAAAAAAAAATTAGGTAAATAAACAGTAAAAATAAAATTCTTACCAACTAAGTCAGTGAGGGCAAAACAACAATCTGTTCAATTGATCAGTTCTCTCGCCACTGCGATAGTATGACAAAGGTAGTGAATTCAATATGCCTTATCTTGCATCTTCCAGATTTCACAATTTTGCACAAAAGTTGGAGGCAAATCTTATTTGATACTACTTTTCATTTAAAATAGCATGGTAGAGCTCAAAACAAATGAGTATTTAGGATGCTGTCAGGCAATATTCTGCCACATATAAACAAACTATTGTATATTTTGACATTTTCGAGTTCGTTTTTAAATTCATGTGAATATATATATATAAATTATTATATATATATATTAATTATATATATATATATATATTATAATATATGATATTATATTATATATATTATATATTAAATATTATATATTATATATAATATATATATTAATAATAGTATTAATATTAATATATATAATAATATATATATATATATAATATATATAAATATACTATAAGTATATATATAAATATATATATTATATAAGTATATATATATATATAAGAGGGCCTATATGATATATACATATATATATTATAATATAAATAATATATATATATATATATAATAATATTATATAATATATAGTATATATTTATTACTTGCGAAACATAGACGTATAGCATTTAAAGCTTAGATCATTCTCCATCCATCGCTCCTTTTCAGCTATAGAATCTCATTTTGCCCGTGAAAACCATCATATACATGATACAATTTAGTATAATTAGCAAGCTGAGGAACCTGATCTTCTTTTGTTGGAATCTTTATATATTTGGGCATCTTAACCAAATTAAATGAAATTTAAATTTAATAGCCTAACCCTAGGCTAGAGTGAAATTTTGTCGTATTCGTGAACTTTTTTCAAGTCTATACTTTTTTGATTATTAAAGTTAATATTATTTATTTTAATTTAATTTTAAATTACTATTTATTTTGTTATAAATCTCGATCATCTATGTTAATCACTCTGAAAATGGGAACTGCTGTCTTGACCGAAGACTAGTCGGTAATAATTTTTCTTTTCAAGATTTTAAATATGTTTTGGTTATTCTTGATATTATATATAAATATAATATATATATAATATATATATATATATATTATTATATTATATATAATTATATATATATATATATATATATAATATATATAGTAATATATATATTAGTATATATATATATATATATATTATATATATGATATATATAATATATATATATATTATATATTATATATATATATATATATATATATATATATATTTATAATATTAGTTATTATATATATATATTTTATGTTTTTATAATATATATATCATAAAAATCACTGTAAAAAAAATTGCAACATTTAGCTGTAATTACAGGCAAACAAAACAAATTCACTTGATAACAACTATATCACTAGCACTTAGAAATGTAAATATGAATATCAATGTCAATTTTTACAAACACTGCTTGTTCGCAAAAGGAAATCAGCTTCTATTATTAATAACCTGTGAGATTTGCAATCTTTAAAACCGCAGCTTCTACAAATCTCTTCTCTAAGACACCTAACTTTCTTCTCTTTCGACGGTCTCGTCGTCTCTCCTGTTGACAAATAGAAGTCTTGGCCTTTACATAAGCACGATAATTGGTCTTAAACTCACATTACATGTTTGTAGGGCGACCTAAATAGAAACTTGGAAGTTCTGTTTAGCTGCGAAACTAATTTTTCCTCTCTCAGTTACTCCAGCTATCAAGGGGGGGGCCCCTAATCCGCCCTTGAATGGCGTACTGCTCTCATATCTGGGGGCCTCTGGTTTTCACCGGTTTTGGTGAGGATCGAGCAAAGGCAATAAGGCTTATAAACTTTTGTGTACTTTCCACTCACTGTATAGTTCGTATTTTGCTGCGAATTTGGGTGTTTTATTCTTTTCTATAGGTACTGCAGGGCAGTGCTCGATAGAACTTACACTGCGTACCATCAGTTTATCGTCGCGCTTGTAAGCACAAGGGTTGCGGTTCGCATCATGAGTTTGTGTTGATATTGGTAATAAGCTTGTTCGTTGCGGTGCTTCCTTCTTCCACATTTCCTCGTTCTGTGGAATTCTTTCACTTCTGTGTTCCTGTTAATTAGTTCCCTTACTAAAGCCAGAGTCTTACTAATCTAGTATTAAACGTTTAGTTGTTGACTCTGAGGCGTAAAACCCTCTGAATAGATTCTGTCAGTGAGTGGTGTTTGACGACTGTAAATATTATTTATATATATATATATATAATATTATATATATATATTATAATATATATATTATATATAATATATATATTATATATAATATATATTATTATATATATATATATAATATAATAATATAATATATATATAGTATATAATATCATATAAAATATGATATGAATATTATATTATATTATATATAGTTATATCATATAGTATATATATTATATATAATATATAGTATTATTATTAAATATATATATAATATAATATATAGATATATATATATATATATAAATATATATTATATATATATATATATATTATAGATTATATAATATCGTCTGATAGTAGCCTAACCTCCTTGTTCCCTACGACAAATCTTCTGGCCTCTTGCCAAAAACATCTCAAGAACTTCTGTAATCTGTCTTTCCCTCTCTTATTCGTTCTGCCGGTTCTGTAGCTAACTCTCCAACGAAAAGGCAAATCTTCTCGGGCCTCCTTTTTCCTCTAACTCAACCCTGACGATTCTGGCCTTCTTTCTCCTCCTTCTCCTCGTAAGCGTGTCTATCCTATGCCTTTGCCTGTGATGACATTTGATCGGGTGCATGGGCTCCTGAAAGCTACGAATCGTTAGGAAGGCGGGGTGGCCCGGATGTTCCTCCCGAGTTTTGAGGGAGTGGTGCTTCCGGCTTCCCGCCCCTCCTTCAACTATATTATCTATGTCTCAATACATACTTTCCTCAGTGTTTGGAAGCACTCATGTCACCATTGAAAACAAGGAGCCGCTCTGATCCTTCCAACTATCGCCCTATAAGCTTCTGACTTTGTATCCCTCTAAGATCGTTTGAATTCTCTACTCTCATTTCTAACGCATCTGGAATCTCTATTCCCTTCTTTTCCGATCGCATACGGCTTTCGCGCTCGAGGTCTACGGCGATATACTTTCCATCTTACTGATTTATGTTTCCGCTCTAAGCAACTACGGGGAGACTTGCGTGTGGCGCTTGACATATCAAAGCTTTGACGGTATGGCACGTGTCACTCTATCCAGCTCCCTCTTGGTTTTCCTTCTCTTTGCTTACTTATATAGTTTCTTTAAATTCGCTGCATAATCGGCTTTGGTTGATGGGTGACTTCTTCTTCCTTTCTGTCAAGTAGTGGTGTTCTCAGGTCGTCTTATCTCTACTTTATCTCCTTTTCATACTGATCTTAAAGTCACCTGCACGTCTATCTCTATTCACTCATTATGCCGATGACTCGACCCTTCATCTTCAATCCATTTTAATCTCTGCTCCTTCTTTATTCTGAATTTTGCCTCCGTCTTAATATTTCCGATTCTATTCTCGGTATCTGGATAGATTTCCGGATGGGTCGTCTGAACTTGTGAAATTCAATTCTTTAAAAACTCAACAAATCTCCCAAATCTCCCTCTCTAAAGACACCTTCTAGCTTTCCTATCCTTTGACGGTGTATCGTCTCTCCTGTTGAAATATAAACATCCTTGGCCTTAACATAAAAAAAACTGTCTTGGAAACTTCACATTCACGACGGTTGCTAGGGTGGCCTCAAAGAAACTGGGATGTTCTTGTTTAGACTGCGAGACTTTTTTTCCTCGTCCGCAGTTGCCTCCAGCTATAGCAAGGGCTCATCCGACTTTGTATGAGTATGCCTCAGAATCTGGGGGGCTCTGGTTCACCCGGCTTTGGATGGGTCGAGTCAAAGGCAAAAGGCTTATAAAACTGTCCTGTACTGTTCAGTTCACTTGACCTCTATCTTTGCGGCGTAATGTTGGTGCTTTATCCCTTTTCTATAGGTGGCGGCAGGTGCTCGAGGTAGCTTATCACTCGTGTACCTCCACCTTTACGTCGCCCGCACTAGGGGTGCTGTGTTTGCACATGAGTTTTGTGTTGAGTAGGTAACCTCCAGGCTAGTTCCGCTGCGGTGCTTTCTTCTTTCTTGCGCTACATCTGTTCTGTGGAATTCTCTCCCATTTCTGTTGTTTCCTGCTGAATTTAATCTCCACCACTTGCTAAATCTGCGTTGTTGCTCATCGCTAATTTGCTTTTAGTGTTGATTTGTAGGCGTGCAACACTCTCCTTGAATATGGCTTGCCCGTGAGTGGTGTGAAACTGTCAAAAAAATATATATATATATATTATACTATATATATAATATAGTATAATTATATATATATATTATATATATATATATATATATATATATATATTATTGGATATAAGGTAAACGAAAAAATCGCTTCATTTGGATTTTGAACTTTCAAATTATAAAAATTATTTAAATTTATTATTAACATTAAACATTAGGAATAATTGTTATTAAAAATTATTAGTAAATTTATTGCTGATGTCAAGTTTATTTCTTTTAGAGCGAAAAAAACGAAGAATATAATAAAGCTTACGAAGTTTGGGTAGCAGAACACGGCAAACTTATAAACACTTTTATTAAGATTCAGGATCAGAAGAAATTGACTTTAAAACTGCCTACAACTGTACAAAAAGTAAGTACGTTCTTAGATATTACTCTTAACTGTTAAAATGGTAGTATACTGAAAACTTCTTTTAACTATTATAGTGGTAACACTGGTATCTTCAATTAACTGTTTTAACGGTAGTACTGTGACCTTCTTTTAGCTGTTATAGTGATAGTTATACTGAGACCTTCTTTTAGCTGCTACAGTGGTAGTATTGGGACCATCTCTTAACAGTTATAATGGTAGTACTGAGATCTTCTTTTAACTGTTATAGTGGTAGACCTGAGACTTTCTTTTAACTGTTATAGTGGTAGTACTTAAATTAGACATTACTTTTAATTAAACGATATAATAGTATAATAGACAAGGTTTATATAACAAACTCAAGAAAAATTTTCAAATGTTCTTTATATAAACTATGCATAAGGCACATTTTTAGCAGGGCTGTGGACCGGAGCGGTGGAGCCACAAGATTTTGGTCGGCACAGGAGCTAGAAAAAATATATATTTTTCTTTTTATGTATCTGAGCAGGAGCCGGATCAAAACATTTTATTTTACAATAAATGGGCCAGGAGGCGAAGATGTATAATTTTAAAATGGTATAGCCGGAGTCGGAGAAGGAGATTTTGAAATCACGGAGTCGGAGTTAGAGACTGCGGAAAAAATATTACCGGCTCCGCAAACTCCTGATTTCTAGACGTTTCTTGTGATTGGGTAATAAGACTCGTCTATTTAAACGTTCAGTGGAAAAATAAAGTTATAGTTGTAGCACTGAAACCTTTTAACTGTTATAGTGGTAGCATTGTTATAGTGGTAGTACTGTTATGGTAGTAGTACTGTTATTGTGGCAGTATTATGTTCTTTAACGCTAAAGAAACTTTCCTTTGATATGGAATTTGCTTTTATTGGACTCGACTACTCAACAGCACTAAAACATCTAAACAAAATGCAAAAAAATTAACATAACAAAACATGAAGAATCACTACATAAACATAACAAAACAACAACAACAACAACAACAACAACAACAACAACAACAACAACAACAACAACAGCAAGATAAATATCATACAACTCAAACCAAGAATCGACACAACATAACATGATACAGTTTGGTCGACATACTTCGACTCATAACGGCTTATAATGAAAAAAAATATATATATTACCGTGGCAAATGGGTAAAATGATTGACTCAACGAGTTCGAAGATGCTGGTTCGGTGCCTCGTACGGCCTTAGGTAGAAACTTACTAAAAATTTATCCTTTAAATATTAAATCTCAAAAATAATCTGCTTTTATTTCTCCAACAGGATCTTGAATTAGTGAAAGAAATCTCAACAGAAGTTCCTTTCAGAGTCATTCTTATTAGGAAGGACGCCAAGAAAACTCCTACGGAAGATAAAACAGACCAATTTCTCCAAACTTTAGTGAGTATAGTCACACATTATATAATATATATATATATATATATATAGATATAAAATTAATTGGATAAAATATATATATATATATATATACTATATATATCATATTACTATATATATATATATTTATATATATAATATAAATATATATATATACTTTTTATAATTATATATATATATATTATACTATATATATATAATATTGAGTGTATAACGATCACAAATATATATATATATATATATATATATATATATATATATATATATATATATTGTGGGATTAAATACTTAAAGGGCGTAAGAAGAAGTGGCAGAAAGGATAAAAAAAGTATCTCGGGGCAGACTTTTTCTTAAAATTAAAAATGTTTTCCCCCGATGGAACATCTTAAATAATTAAAGACATTTTAATCCTTTAGTATAAGATACTCAGATACAAATGGCAATTGGCCAGATAAAAATTGTCGTAGAATACCGAAATCCATAAAGAGGTGGGGGAGCCGCACCCTACCCCTAGCTCACGTTAATCAGTAATGAAAAATTGAAAAATAAATTGCGAGGAGAGGTGCTGTTCATTTTCTCAATAAAAAAAATGCAATGCAACTTAAATAATGAATATTTAAGTTGGTGAATAGGGTCCCTCTCAGGTATTAAAGTTATAATAAATTTGGTTAAAGGGAGGTTGTGAGAAAATCGATATTTTGTCAAATATATTTTAAAGTTTAAATGTCAGAAAGGCAATTTATCAATAAGTTCAAAATTTTAATTAAAATGTAATAATTAAATTTAAACTTAAAAGATTAATAGATAAGCTTAAAAATCAAAATAGATTTATTAGAAAATTTGATATATGAATTTTTATAGATAAGAGTCCAATATATAAACGATTTAACAAAAAGTTTAAAAAAAATCAAAATATGATTTTCAATAAAAAAAAAAAATCCAATATTTTAAAAGTTATTTAGCATAATTAAAGAAAAATTGCTTATATTTGGATGACCACCCTTTAGTTAGATATATATTGTAGGACAACCCCGTAGTATATATATATATATATATATATAATATATATATATAAATATATACTAATACTATATATATCTACTATATATATATTATATATATATAACTATATACATATATATTTATTTACTGTATACTATATATAATATATAATGAATATTAATATATATATATATATATATAACGTATATATTTATATATATATATATATTATATATATATTATATTATAACTATATATATATTACTATACTATCTACTATATATTATATATATATATTACTATATAATATAATATATATATGTATAGATAGATATATATATATAATAGGGTATACTTTCTATAGGGTACATATATTATATATATATATATATATAATAATTATGATATATATTCCTATATTATATATATATATATAATATATATATATATATATTATATTCGGAGAGAATTCCTATAGTTAAAATTACATCAGAGGACCACCCCCTGTGAATATTACCCGAGTGTGACGCTGTCTATCGAAGAACTACCCTGTAAGTTATATACTGCGGACGTCACCTTACTCTTGGAGCTGCCTGAAAGTTAATTAAATACATTCGGCGCTCCTTGTACGGAGGTACGTCTGTAGTTAGTTTACTATAACCATACTGTAATAGTTTTTGGTAGATTTATTATTATTATTAG
>JABUQX010009045.1:0-22500 GCA_015478945.1 Trachelipus rathkii
ATGTCTAAAGTAGGAAGCCAGAAGTTAGCAGCAAGTGGCTTGGAATGGAAGAGGTTAGGCTAGCGTTCTTATTTTAAAAAGTCGTAGTGAACCAAAGGAAGGAGTGCGGTAGTTGTTGTACTAAAAAGTCAAGTTGAAGTTGAGGGTTTAAGTAAAAGAAAGACTGTTTGGAATATATATGGAGGAAAAAGGAATATACTTAAAATTCATGCATAACGAAAGAGGAAAAAGAATAAGATTGAACAGTTGGACGGAGGCATGAATGGGGACTTACAAGAGAATAGGAAAGCTCTATCTAGAAGGAAGACGCAAAGGTAAGAATGATGCAAAAGGGGAAACCTCTGCTTGAATATGATGCAATAGGTGAGTGCGTTTCAAGATGATAGAAATGGGATGCTAAAGGGGAGTGAGGAGAGAACACTTCAAAAATGCTTAAATTTTGGCAATAAAAAAAGAGGCTGATTACAGAATGTGTTGCAGGGTTGCATTTGGTTGCTAATAATAAATAAATAAATAAACATGGGTGCCCTTATAGAAATAATGGCTCAAGTTGAAAAAGTTTAGGAATCTCTTACATTGAGAGACTATTGAAAGCAATAAGGGCAACTCATTATAATCACAATGAGAGGAGATTATTCATCCGCAGTTTAAAACAAGGATAAAGTATGTCTTGTTATTCAGCGGAAAGGATTTGACGTAATTCCTTTTGGTCCTTCTTAGCGGATGAAACTATAAGTTTTAAATGTAGGAATGATAATATGATATTATATTTATTGAGTGTTGTAGGAAAGATTATACTGTTTTATAGCAAATAGTATATATATATATATTATATATATATATATATAATATTAGATATATATATATATATATATTATATATATCTATATATATATAGATAATGGCAACTAAGTAAATTTTAAATATAAAGTATATATATTTATTTTATATTTATTATATATATATATATTAATATATAATATTATAATAATATAATATATATATATATATATATATATATTATATACTATATATATATAATTATATATATATATATAATATTATATATATAATATATTAATATATATATATATAATATATAAATATAATATATATATATATATATATAGTATATATCTATATATATATATATATATATATAATATATTGGGGGAATATTAATATATAACCAATAATATATTATATTGAAAAATAATTGTAAAAGTTTTCATTTATGAAGTATTTGTTAAAGATATATATCTTCTTATGTTATCTTTTTAGGTCTATAGATGATAACTATATAAGCTTGCATATATATATATAATTATAATATATATATAATAATACCCGTGTAATTATGTATATATATTTATATATATATATATATATATATATATATATATATATATATACTATTATATTAAATATATATAAATATAATAAATAATATTATATAATATATATACCGTTATATATACCGTATATATATATATACTTAATATATATATATATATATATATATATATATATATATATAATATAATTATATATATAATTATATATATATATATATATATATTATTATATATATTAACGTATAATTTTTCTAATATATATATAACTTATATAATATATATTATTATATATATATATATTATATATTATATATATATCAATTTATATATATAATATATATATATATTATATATAAATAATATATATATAGATCAATATATACCTAGTATATATATATAAAGTTATATATATTATATTAAATTATAGTATATACTAATAATTATAGTAGCACACTCAGACTACTATAAACCCTATCCCAATAGTATAATTCGATTATAAATATACCATATATTTCTATTTATAAATAACAATATATATATATATAACTTATAACATACTATATATATATATATATATATATATATATATATATACTAATATATATATATATATATATATAATACTATTATATAAATATATATATATATATAGATATATATATTATAATATTTATATAACATATATATACTCTATATAAATAAATTAATATCTATACTATAACTATATATATCATATAATATACTAATACTCCAAATATATATATAGGTATAATTATATATTATAATTATTCTCGCTGATCCGGAGCCCTAGAATTTCTCGGGTGGGTCGACCCTGAACCTTGTTGAATAGAAACAAGATCAATGCTTTAATCAAACTCAACTTCTACAGAAATCCCCTCTCGTAAAAAACACCTCTCTAACTTTCCTATTTCTCTTCGCATCACCTGTTCTCTCGGCTACTCCCTGTCGACATTACATGAAACATGCCCGTTGGCCCATTCACATAAGACCAATAAAAATCGTCTTGGAAACTCTAATCACACGGTTGCGCTAAGGCGGGCCTCAAGAGGAACGCTGGGCAGTTCTTCTTAGACTGCGAGAGCTGTTTTCCTCCTCACTCGTTTACCTCAGTTATTACTACCACGCGGCGCTCCATCCGCCCAGTGTATGGCGAGTACTGCTCACATATCTGGGAAGGCCTCAGTTTTCACCCGGCTTATTGACGATAGGGCTTCGCGTCAAGGGCAAAAAGCACATCAACACTCGGTCCTGTTCTTTCTAGTCTGAAGCTTCACTTGACGCCCAATCTATCCTTTGCGGCCGCGCATGTTTCGGTCGCGGTGCGCTCGTTTATCTCTTTTTCTATACCGGTACACCGCGCGTAGCGGGCAAGGTGCTCGAGGGAAACGTTTCACTCGCGTGCCACCGACCTTCTAAGATCGCTCCTCGATAGCACAAGGTCCTAAGAGTGCCTGTGTCGGCAGATGATTGTGCTTGCATTCAGCAACTCCAGGACTAGTTTGCGGTGCCTCCTTCTTTCTGCCACCTCTGTTCTGGTGGAATTCTCTTTCCATCTTCGTTTTCCTACCTCAATTTAATCTCTCCTCGACTTTAAGAGCCCGCGGCTGTGCTCATCTGCGTGTAATTTGGTGTTAGTTGAATTTTTGTTGTGTCTTTAACACCCCTCCTTGAATAGGGCTTTGCCCGTGAGCCGTGGTGATCGATAAGCGACCGTAAAAAAAAAAAAAAAAAAAAAAAGTACTATATTATATATTTATAATACTATATTATATTTTATTAAATATATATATATATATATAAATAATATATAAATATAATATATAGAGTATATATATATATAATATATATAATAGTCATTATACTATATATAATATATATATATATATATATATGTATATATATATATATGTAGATCTAAATATATAATATATATATATAATTATATATACCTACTATATACTTATATATATATATATATATATATTACTGATATATATATATATATATTAATATATATATTACTATATATTTATATATTTATGTATATAATATATATTTATATATAAATAGATATATATTTATATATATATATATATATTAATGTATAAAGTATATATAATATATGTATAAATATATTATATATACTACATATATATATTATTATATAATTATATATATTACTATTATATATTATATTATATCATATATAATATCATACATATATATATATAATATATATAATTATATATTATATATATATATATATTAATATATATATATATATATATATTATATATATATATTAATATATATAAAAGTGGACTGACTCACAATACGAAAAATGCCTTCTATACTACTATAATATATATAGATACTATATAATATATATATATATATAAATATATATATATATAATATATATATATATATATAATATATATATATATATATTAGGGGTGTACCGGTAGTATCGGTATAGGTATCTTTATCGGCAATATCGGACAATTTTCTTGGAATTGGTATCGGTATCGGTATCGATATGGGTATTGGTTAATATGGCCGACACTTGGCCACGAAACTCTATTTTTTGAGAGAGTGTAAGAAATTGTGAAAGAAACTTTAGATTCAATACATAAATCATAATTCGATATATAAAAGGTTTCTATTAAGAAATTCTTCAAGCTAGCTGAAACCCCACAAGAATGGCATCTCGACGATCAACCACATCAAAAAAACACGCTACAATCAATAAAATTAGTTAGTTATATTTATAAATATAAATATATAAATATAAAGGATAAAAACAAAGAATAAATATAAATATAAAGAATAACATAGAAGAATAACAAAGATAACCGAATTATGAATACCTCAGCAACAGAATATATGTGCGGGAAATGCAACCGTAACATAGGCTGTAAGACTGAGAGTATCGAATGTGAACGTTGCACAGAATGGGTTCATACTGCACCAAAATGTGCTGACTTAATAAAAACCAATACAAATTGTTACATGATAAGAAAAACATGAGGGGGATTTGCCAAAACTGTATGGAGAATCCAAATGAATTAGCAATCGAAGGAAAGAAGTCAAGGACCTATCAAAACTGTAAATGACCTATGTAGACACAATTAAAGAAAAACTGCAAGTAGAAATAGGGGAAAACTGAGAAAGAGACATAGAAGAAAATGTATGACATCCAAGAATAGATAGGGAAACAGCTGTAGTGGGACGCCAGAACTGGGAAGGAATTGTTTGAAATTAGAAGATAAAATAAACAGCAAGAAACGACAAAAACATCTAAAAATAACATAAAGGGAAAATGACCAACCAACGACGCCCGAATGGGCCTAAGACATGAGAATGTAGCTTCCGTGAAATACTATTTAAGGAAATAGGGTTAACAGGGTTTGAAATTGTTAAGACAACAAGGCTACGGAAAAAAAATAACCCTAAATTTCCCTTATGAAACCTAGGACCCCTTTGACGTCGATATGAAACAGGTGAGGCAAAAGATGCGAAATATGTTTGAAGAATGTGAAAGCATTAAGAAATAGCCCACACTTTCAGAGAAAATACTAACACAGACAGACAAAATAAGAATGAGAGGGAAGAAGGAAATTTGCTCTAGAAAAGCAGCTACCAAGACTATAGGAGAACAAAATGGGAAACAAACACTGCGCCCTTCCACCATAAAACAAAAAGTAAAATTATGTGAGCAGCGGTAATTACTTAGGAATTCTGGGTAGGCTTAGCGTGAAGAACGCTAAATAGGTGCCGAGAACAATTAAAATGGTAAACGACCTTAGGCTAACAGCTAAAATGTATTATATCCCAAAGGGACTGGAGCATACAAAATTTAGCTTAAGCCGAACATAGTGTCTAAAAAGTCGGAATAATGACTTTAGTTTTCTTAAGTCTTGAAACACAGTTAACAAGGATAAGTTTTTCACTGTAGAGATAATCTTCGTGCAAAATAGCAAAGATGTAACTAAAGATCAACGGGAACAAAAAAGAAGAAGGAGAATTAATGGTAGCTATATAAGAGGAGATAAAGCAATAGAAGTCGAAAAAAATTCAGTTAACAACACATTAGTGAAGCTTTGATATTTAGTATGAAAATCGTATGAAGTAGAATAAATTGTATTAGTATGTTTTGCAGGAAAGAGACCAGAGGGATAAACAGAGAAATATTTCAAACATTGAGAAAAGAATTGCAAACGTTATTACTGAGTTGGAAGGAAAAAAAATCTTACGATCGGAGGAGACTTTACATGGGCACTACTATGGCTAGGAATTTCAGACCACTTAGATAAACAGTGTTGAAACACATTTAGAGTAGACTGAGGATCATTTGAATTGAAACTCCTTAAAGTACACTGGAAGAGTGTGGCTGGACTTCTATACTATGAGCAGAGGAATAAACATGAGGATGAAGTGTCATAGATTGTGGTGGCGGTATTAACTGCTATGACGTAAAACCTTTACTCGGTGAGAAATAGATGAGACCGTTTGCTATTTGATCATAAGCCATAATTTAATCTAAATATATCTATAAGGAGATGTGGTAAGTCTTAAATTATAAAAAAGGGAGTATGGTAAAATATCAACGATATTAATAGTGGCAGAACCAGTTTCTGGATGAACAAAGTTATTCCAGCAGTATGAATTTAGAAATAAAACATCACATAAAGGACAAGCACTAGATACGACTGACCAACAAAGAATAAAACGACAAACAGCAAAAAAATAAGACAAACACCACTAAAGAATAAGACAAACACCACTAAAGGATAAGACAAGCACCACTAAAGGATAAGACAAGCAACACAACAATAATAGATAAGACAAGCACCACTGAAAGGCAGTAGACCCATGCCAGAAATGGATGCTCTGGGAGCAGTACAAAGAGCAGAAAGCAAAAAGTGCAGAAACTTAAAACACAAGAAATAACAAAATATGAGAAAAATCTTTAACATGAAAATAAAATCTTATAAAAATAATAAATTATGGGAGAAAATAAAGAAGCCTAAAAGAGCAGATAGAACCATGAAGGAGACTAACATATAAGGAAAAAGAATCAAAGAAAATAACAAAGGATGAAAAAATAAAGAATTCTTAACTTGGTAAATATAATGGCGAATCCACATAGTGTAAACATGAAACGGCCAAGTGCAGAAGGCACCCCAGAAAATGAAAGGCGATACCCTCTTTGAGTAATCCAGAAGAAAAGAGTTTAATACCCGTGGAATAAAAGACTTAGCTACTAGATGCAAAAACAAGATACCACAACTGTATTGATTAGCTCTAATAGGAATGGAGTTTACACCAGATGTGTATCTACTGAGATGGGACAGGACTGAGAGGGAGACGACCTATTGGTTAAAGAACGGCCTTTTATATAGCAACCGTTACTCGGGTCTTACGCATAAAAAAATAATTCACAATTTTCTAATGTTCAAACTGCCATTGTAATTTATTAACACCAGTGCCTATAATAAAACCATGGGGCCTGATAACAAGTCAGATGGTACTTGACAACCAAGCCTCCAAACAGGAAGGCGTAAGAAGTAACCAGGGGCCAGATTGGTCTAAAGTCCAGACTATATACACGGTATTAAATACAGAGTGCATCAATAATATCATACACCTGTCTCTCCACCAACGATAGTGTGCTCATTGGCTTACATAAAGCGGGTACTCTCGGACCCTCCATACTAAGGACCAACATAAAAGCCTTCATTCATCGGAAGAAACATCGCCGGAACTACCGTGGAATGGAACAAGTCTATTATCCACCTAGATAAACTTTCCGGGACAGGAAGGGGATCTGCTCCCGAAGCAACTCCACCCGACAGATTTTCTCTTCACAGGTATTCTGTATCTCCATTGAGCCGATACAATCCTGTGCCAAAACAGATTTGTCGCTAGATGGACGATTACATTCAAAAACATTCGCACGGCCACCATCCTCCTGGCTTAACAAGGAAGACACGCATAAGTTGTTGAAGAATATGCTGATGAAATAAAAAAGAAACAGTCTCCACACCCCCAGTGGTGTTGCCTTCACCGTGTTGGTAGGCTCGAGGTTACACGAACCTGCCCCACAGTAAGATACATGAATTTGTCTTCTTTTGTTGCAAATATTTAGTGTGGCTTTACAAACAAAGATAAAGATTCATACAGAATAGCTAACAACTAGTCACATTAATTATGTCTAGTTTATTTATCACTCATAACTTCTCGCTAAAAAAACTGGCTTTATTTGATCCCAATAGTCAAGTTAGGGCGATAGATCTCGATCTTTGATATATAATGTAGTTCTAAAAGTTAGTACATATATAACTCGTACCATTATAACATAAGTACAATTATACAATATGTATCACTAAACTCTACATTTAAGATTATTGAATCGTGATGTAATCAGGACATAATGAATTAGTGTGAAGTATAAGTAGAGTTTCACCTCGCTGCTTTCCTAAAAAAAAAAATAGCCTAAGATAATGTCGGATAAATTTAATAGTCTCATTTATTTTATATTGTTTTTTTTTTGTTACATTTCCCTAACTAAAAATCCGCCAATTTGACTTAATGGTAAAAGGATCCAAACATCATATATTTCAATTTTTTTCCTATTATCTCACTGTATCTACTAGTGTTACAGTTTCTGTGATGAACATATTATAGAGATATTACGTATTTGTTTATTATTTATTTATCATTTTGTATTTATATATCTCGTTATTTAGCTGTGCTCTCTTGTACACTCAGCATTTCCGGTTCAAG
Source organism: Trachelipus rathkii (assembly GCA_015478945.1). Taxonomy (NCBI): domain Eukaryota; kingdom Metazoa; phylum Arthropoda; class Malacostraca; order Isopoda; family Trachelipodidae; genus Trachelipus; species Trachelipus rathkii. Next base: position 8,166 of record JABUQX010009045.1, read on the forward strand.
AATCCGTTAATTAACGTACAGATTTATATAAACTGTCAGGTAGATCCGAACTGAACTGTGATTCTCCATCGGATCCCAAAATAAACAAAGTAGGTGAGAAAAGCTGCAAAGTACTATTTGAAATTTCCTAATATTGGCATACAGGCCGCTTAACCAAGCGTTTTTGTTATTGAGAATACTATACAGAGGTATTGATCAGTTGTAAGGTGTTTTAGACCTTAGGAAATCCCCCACAAAATAGATACAATATAATTTTGAATATAATGCTATATATATTAATTAACTAATTATCAGTATTATAATAAAAATTATAATGTTTAAGGACATCAGAAGCTGTAGCATCTCTATATTTTAAATTAACGGAAGTGGAGAAACAGTACAAAAGAAACATATATGTATAGTTCATAATTTATTAGTATAGACAATTCGAATTAATTTACTAAGAAGTCCAATAAAAAGAATAGGGAAAGCATACTGGAAAAATGTAACACTCCCAGCAATATTATATGAATTCCAAATTTGATTACTAATGCTGTCATTCAGATAAAAATCTTAATAGGATATAATATTAATACAGTTTAGTACTAAATATAACAATATTGGAATAAAGCTACTACAGTAATTTCGGTAAATGAAATACTCCGCGGATGGAGACATTAAGATATACAACTACCTAATCAATCTTGCATATAGCTTACTTAGAAATAAGTATATATATATATTGGAGAGATTACTGTATATATATCAGTTAAGCTAGTAATATTATTCATATATGTCAGGTAAAATAATAATGATATATATATAAATATATAAATAAACTATATATAACAAGTATAATAATAATTATTAATGAAAATCGATAATCATTATAGGAAAGAATAGATAAGTACCTTAAATAAGACATTACTTGAAATAAGAATATAAAGCAGAAGTGAGAAAAATAATAGGATGTATAAGTACAATGGACTATGTGAATAACAATGGAAACAAAAAGTTATGTGGAGATAAAATAATGATATGACTATATAGTAATAATTGACATAGGACTTAATGAGATAAAATAGTTTACGATAATAATTAACGTACATTAAAAAGTAAAAAGATGCTTGATTATATGGATTTATACCTACAACAAGTCAATAGATAGAAAGGAATAAGAGGAAGAGAGTTAAGCAAGAATGTTACTAACAGATAGAAATATATATAATTATATGATTATAATCACTTAAAACTATAGATGTGAAATATATATATTAGTAGAATAAAAATAGTTATATATATAATTTAGATAATTAAATATATTAAAGTCAAAAAAGCCATTCTCATGCGCCCTCCCCTAAATGAAACTGGAGAACTTACTACTACCGTGATACTTCTTCAGGGCCGACGGTCACATAACTTCAATACCAACCTAAAATGGAAAAAAGTTCGTCAAATGGCGATATCAAGCGTTGACATAGGTGTGTAGTGTGAGACAGACCTTTCAGAAATCATTTCAACACGACCTGGTGTAAATAATGGTAATAAACATGCCACGTAGAATATGAATAGATCTTAGGTAAGAAAGGTAAAACTTCTAATATTGACTTGACACCGCCCTCCCAAGAAGCCTTATCACCATAGTCAGGTTATGGAGAGACCGCGATTACGCGAAGCCAGGGGCAAATAATGTTTGTAGCGTAGAAACCTTGCACGCCAGAGTGGGCATTAGTGTGATACCTTCATCAAGAAACCTCTGAGAATCTTCAGTTACAGAAGTATGGTATTTCAGCTTCACTGCACCGAGGGTATACGGAGTCCACTATCAAGCCATAACCACTTCAAGAAAAATGTGAATACCGACCATTCATATCCCTATTATAACCTTACCATGCCCTTTGACAACACTGCTCCTCAGCGCATTCCCTTAGCTGACTCAATCATACTGATTTTCTGTTCAGCGATACCAACAAGACCGATCAAAGTGTCACCCAGGCACAATACTACAGCCAATCATGAAACATCTGACAACACGAAATTAGAAAGCACCGTAATAATCACTCACCACCTTATTCCACTAGATTAGAATCAACTTAACATGTTTTCTTTTATTCTCTCATTTCCATCGAAAGATTCAGCAAATAAATATCTATACGGGTGTTGAGTAATTTTAATTTCGATATTAGTTCTTCTCGAATCTAACAAAGCTCTCCTAAAAGATTGTACTCTGATAAATCATAGATAACACGTCATGGACTTTAAGATAGAAACAATTACCCATACCATTAATATTTGTCTATTGACAAATAAGTTCTAACATTATAACTTATATATAAAAAGAGACCTGGATAACAACAAACCTACATTATAAGACCCATTAAACATAAACTTCAAAATCTTATATTAATCTCCTCATATAACATAACCTTCCAAAGAATATTAATTTTTGGCAATATCAGAACCAATTCCTGAATCTATTTATCCTACTAAACTTTCACTCTATTAACTAATTCTGGACATTCAAATTACACTTAATATTAAATACCTTTATTCAAATCCAAAAACATATATAATCCACTTAAAATGTTAATAAACCTCCTCAGCAACCTTGGTTTCCAAAACTGACACTTACCAAATCTAAGAGTCATAAATTTTTTACGTACCGAGGGAACTGTCACATCACATTACACCCTTAACCACTATAAAATTTAATTTACGTGAAGTTTTTGTGCTTACAAAAAAGAATCCTTATCCATATTATACACTACACCTAGCTAAATCTTTCTCTAATAATAAATAATTCTCTTCAAACTTTATTTCCTCAGAATATGTTACGTCAAGTACACTACCTCCAAATAAATAATAAAAATAATACAAAAATCAAATATATTTTCTACGCTAATTAATATATAAACACTTTGTAAAGCATGTGGAATTAATAAAAATAACTCCATCAAAGCATTAATACTACATCATATATTGATACTATACTGATACCCTACTCAATACGTACGTAATAAATACTATATATATATATTTATTCTCACTAAATAATACATGTTTATGCTGACAAGTATAATACCTATTATATAATAATTATATAATATAATATATATATATATATAGATATAGGTTAAAGAGAATTATGTGTAATTTTTGATTATATGTTAATATGAGTTTCCACTTTATCTAGGTTTAAATATTGAAAGAGCGTGTTACTTATTTATAATCGGTAAATTAAATATCTCTATAATATTAATTAAACATACCGTCAAAATTATTTAATAAAAAGATGATCGTTGTAGGCTGGACGCCCACTAAAGAGGTTGTTAATATAGTGTTTACGATAATAAATATTATTAATAATTATATCTCTAAATCTCATTCAAATTATCGCAATCAAATTGTCTATAATCTTAGCTATTTTGCCCCTTATCATCTTTGAAGGAAAATTGTGTTAATGATATTTTTTTTAAATATTAGTGTCTTTATTTATAACTGTATAATTGTTTCCTTTGACCTACCTTACCTTATAATAATTAAAATGTATTGTGATTATAGATAATTCTACAATAATGTGTTAATGAAATATATATTTTTTTTAAATTATTTGATGTCTTATAATCAATTAATTCCATGTTGCTAAAACCTACCTCAAATAAATGATAATTGTTTGTGACATTAGAATATAATCTCACTTTAAATCTTATGCAATTATAGTATTTATATAGCTATTAATCTAGAATTTATATTTCTAGTATACAGAGAATAACTATTCGCTTTTTTTAAATATTATCTCTAATCAAATATATTTAAAAAAAGTGTATTTCGTACGCGTAGAAAACCGATAGTTGTATACGAGTGATTTATAATTTCTGTTTTTTTGTTTTAATTTAATATAAGAAATTTTAAGAAAGTATCATGTAGGCAGTATAAATAAATTAATAAGAATGAACATTCCTAGTAGTCACCATAAAGGCTAGCTTCATAAAATGTTTTATTTTACATACTGTAGTTTTATGGCAAATATATTTTGCCATATTTTATTTGTTTTATTCTTTATTTCATTTTTTCTTTAATATTTTCTTATGGTTTTATATATTATAACTATTATATCAATCTAACTTAATATATATATTAATTGTATTATAAATTTTGTTATTTTATAACATTTTGGACTGCTGGGAATTACTTTACACTTTTAATTTTATTTTATTTTATTTATTTTCTCAATTTTATTTTTATTTCTATTTTTTTTTTAATTTTTTTATTTTATATGTTATTTTACTTACTTTCATTATTTGACTTACTTTATTTTACTGTAATATTTTACTTTTTTTTTTATTTATGTTTTAGTTTCCATTATGGCATTGTTATATTAATTTTTGTTTTGATAGTCATTTATAATTATTTTTCTGTTCAAATAATGAAATGAAATTTTATAGATTTATATTTAAAAACTTTTTTTAAACTTAAGAACATATTTGTTAAGTGAAGTGCCAAGATTATTGGCGCAATTCCACGAAACATGTATAAATAAATTAAAATAAATAAAAACTTCTAGAATGCATATTAAATAGCATAACCGAGAAGCTTTGCTCACGTGACAAAAAAAAAGATACAAGAAGTCGAAAGCTGCTGTACCTCCCTCCAGCAAGCATCACTTCGAATAGAAGAACGATATGATGACCTCTTCCGCAACAAAACTCACTGAAAGCCATGAAAGCCCGGATTTGTGAATACTGCCTTCTAGGGCAGTGTGTTGATAAATTGTCCCATGGCCGACCTGGATGCTAAAACTAATGAACATTCCCATTCACCCCTTCAGCAGATGGAATCACCACTGACATGGGAGAAAATCCTCACCTCGAAAAAACTGAGAGAGACAGTACATCAAGGAGCGCAGAGATAATTCAAATTGATCTGTTCGGAAAGAGAGATGAGCGCTGGTAAGCTCTTACGAAACCTATGAGCAAGATAGAAAATAGCTACAGAACTGAAAGAAATCACGTACTCATGAATGGGAGATGAAAATAGAAGGCCAACAGATTATCGCAAGTGTAATTGGTCAAGTGGCTTGGCAGATTACAATAATTATCTTAACACTTTACCTCCTTCTATCAGCGAGAAGACAAGTCAAGAATCATTTTTAGTTGTAGGGCTGAGGAATGAGTTATGAGATGGGAACACAGAAACCGGAACAGAGCTAACTACGCTTTATGATACATCAGAGTGTACAAGAGAACTTAAAAAATAGTATTAAATAGGCGACGACCTTCTTCAATTTTGAGTGCAAATTTTCTAGGAATATTGAGTAACATATAGAACGCGAAATATCAATCATACTTATCTTATATAAAGAGAGTCCAAACACATATATTACTTAAGTAATGATCGTGTACTCCTTGCGTTATTAATAAGCGTTATTATATTCATATTGTACCTATCGTTTCTAGTCTCTCAGAAATTTTCAAATATTTTACAAAGAAGTGGTTTACTATTTGTTTGATAGCCTTCACGTAATATCATTTTATTGTCATGTCCTTACTAATATATGTGCCTACCCTTAAAAAATTCTTCTATGTAAACGTGTAATCATGTTTGAACAAAACATAACAAAGCATAGTAGCTAATAACTTGTTAATATCTTAATTGGAAAATGGAAACTGGAATATTTTTGTTGATAAACAACAAAACATAAAAAATATATTACATTCTATTTGCCATTTATTATTCCCTAAAAATACATATTTTATTTCTGTCACCCAAAGTATCTTGTTGCTACAGGGAATTTCAATCCTGAGTTGACCAAGCAGGTACACAATGTTCCTACATCTGCCTTACTGTGTATTATCTTATATTAATAAAGTACGATATATCTTATCGGTTTAGGCACCTAAAAACATAATAGAGTATCCAGTATCGGATACGGTATCGGCCTCTTTTCTGGTTTCGGTACATCTCTAATATCGTATATATCACGTACCTAAGTTTATAATATATCTATATATTAGTATAATATTACGTAATATATGTATACTATATACTATTATATTAAGATAATAGAATCATTATTATATTATATTATATATATTATCTATACTATATATATTTGTACATACTAGTATATGTTATTATATCTCTATACATATATAAATAATAATATATATATATATAATTCCGCTCGTATAAGTGAACCCATATATCAGTAAGTCATCAGGTCTCACGCTAATCGTTTTAATCGATATAATAATATCAACAATACATTGCACATATATACATATATTTCATGTTACCTATATATGAATCATATATATACTACTAATATATATATATGCTGACATTATATATATATATATTATCTATATTACTAACTTATATAATAACTATCTATCTATCTATACTATATATCTATCTATTAGATATATAATAGTAAGTATATATTATATACTTAATACTATCATACTAATCATATAATAACCACATATATATATATAGGTATATACTTACTATATATGAAAATATCTACATATGGTGCTAGGGAGGTAAAGCATTCTGACATCGGAAATCCAACATTATGTATGACATGATAGTTGAAGCGTGTTGTACTAAGAAAATAAATGGGGAGGTCAGAAGCTTCATTGGCCATTCAATATTATGATAACGGAGTGAGGCTAAGGAAATGTACATTTTCCGTTCTGGCTATTCAGATTATGGTATATGGATGGGGTCGTGTGGAAGAATTTAGCAAAGTGGGGAAGGCAGGGGACTAGGTGTGTCATAGATATGGTATTGGGATAATGGAAGAGAGTGGAGGGCGTAGCACCTGTTATAAGACGCATTGTTCGAGGTTTTTTGTGCGGCGAAATCTTGAAAAAATTTGACCCTGTTTGCTTTCTGATTAGCAAGGTGTGTTAAAAGGAGGGTTTGAAGTAATCACGTAAATAAATTAAGGTTATGGCGTTAGATCCTTTCGTTTCTTTAGAAAAGGATCCTACGTATGCGTGGTCAGCTGGAACAATGCTGTCTGGCGTTTAAAATATTTAGGATAGTATGTTGGTGAAAAAGGGAACGGCATGATGCAGAGATGTAAATAGGAAGTTGAAGCCATTCAGCAACTAGTTTACGTTCTCTATGTGAATAGCAGGAAGATGCTGATGCAATTAAATTCTATGGTGGATGAAAGGGACTAAGTTTGAGTGTTGCTAGGTCTTATCATTGAGGGTATGTTTTGTTACCCTCTTTTATATATAGAAAGTGAGACTATTGTCTGAAGTAATAGGGTAGTTCTAAGTACAATGTTTCAGTATGGGACATCATTAGGGGCTTGTTAGTTGTGAGAAGAATTGAAAAATTAAAAATAAACGTATTAGGAGTTTTTGTTGTTTGATGGGTAATGAGAGAAGTAAACGAAAGTAGTTAGTTGCGTTTGATCATGTTGGAAAGGTGGGTGGTGTATACAGTTGCTTAAGCGGATGTATCATGGTGAGTGTGCTGGGAATTGATCGCGCTGAGACCGAAGAAAAAGAGATTGAGTCAGCTAAGGAATGGCCTGGAGGAGAGAATGTGAGTTTGTCAAAGGCAAGAGGAAGGTGCATAATAGGATAGATTGGCGGGGGGTTTTGTGAAGGCTTATGGTTGTGGTCCACCCGGGCCAAGGGCGGACCCATGGAATCCCACATGGTGACGAAAAATTTCAAGTTGTGATATGGTTCGCATAGATGGTCTCCGTGAAGTTCTAAGGTAAATTTTCTGACTGCGACGGAGTTCTCACTATAAGGTATAGAGGGGGCAGTCATATTCTTTTCTGACTTACTTTTTACTTTTTCTGTGAGTCACTACCATAGAAACGAAGTCTTAGGGAGGACGTTGAATTACATATACTAACTATATTATATACTATTATATATATACTATATATATATTATATTATATATTTATATTATATATATATATATATATATATATATATTATAATATATAATATATATATATTTATATATATTATATATACTATATAATATATATATATATATATATTATATTATATATATCCAGTAAAATTAATAAGTATTATATATATACTATATATATACTATATATATATTATTATATATAGATATATATATATTATAATAATAATACTATAGTTATATAATATATATATATTAGAATATATATATATATATATATATAAATATATCTATATAATATATACTATATACTATATATGCATGAGTACTTAATACCCTACATATATATAACCATAAATATATCACGTATATATAATATATATTACTATAATTATATTACTATATATTACTAAACTTCCTATCACTAGTATATATATATCATCCTATCTCACTATAACGTCATAAACTAGTATATATTCATATATATATTATATATGAACACTCTACTATACCAAAACTATATAATACTATACATATACAATATATATATCGGATATCTTGGTTTAAAACTTACAAATCAATATCTCAAAAACAATACAATAAGTACTGGGAGGGGAATACATTGTTGGACATCCTGATAAATTATTTATTGCGGCAAACTGTTAAAAAACAAAAAAAAAAAAAAAACAAAAAAACAATATCTCAAAACAACACAATACGCCTACAGAGAAAAGAAATACATTTTTGGCAATCCTTGTAAAATTTTATTTAGGGAGGAAAATGTAAAAAAAAAAATTATAATAAATAATAAAAATAAATATTAGGCTTATTTTTTTTTAGAGCATATTACATTATATTATATAATTTAACGCATATATATACTAGCTATTACTATGCATAGTACCATATATACTATCTTACTAATTATATATATAGTTATATAATAATATATATAATATAAAGATATATATATTATTTGTAAAGTATTACACGGCAATGTGGGGCTCGAGCCAACGGGAACCACAGGGGGGACGTTTTCCAATACCCGTAGGGGAGGGCGGAAGGAACCCCCGCGACACCAAATACCAAAGAGCGGGGTTCGGGAGACCCTCCCCGGGGGGGGGAAATTAGTCCTACCCGTTAGTTCCCCGGAAGGCCCGGAGACACCCCGACGCCTGCCATCGGGGCGGTAGACCTTGGGGTATTCTTTATTAAAAACAAAAAAATAGCCTTATAATTAGAGCACTACGTTTCATTTTAACGAGTACGTGATACAAAGGTTTAAAAGGCTTTCTCCTACTATCTACTATTATACTAACAATAATTTTATTTTTTCTATATACAATTTTTCCGAACCAAATTATATACAGGGTGTTTACGAAATAATTTTACGAAATCGAATGTTACGCGAATATCTTTTCTTTTTTACATTTTCCGTGATCTTAAAATGTTAACCAGGATTCAACAATGCTGAGTTCCTTTTTTCTTGTTAGCGTAACTGTAAGTTTGATTATAATTACGTTTGATTATCGTAACACATTTCATATGGTATTATTATATTACCGATATATATTATATCATACAATATATATACTAGTCCTATAATCCGATATAAATATAATATAGTATAGTAATACCTTATATGAGAACCTATACCATACTAGTATAATAATATATATGTAATGATTATACCTCTACTACTCACTACTTACTATAGCTATTCATATGCGAACCGTATCATAACATATGTGCTACCCAATCAAAGCGATTCTGTGGTGCTTCTGTGATAGGTTATCATAATAAGCACCTTGAAGTATAGTTCACCTGCTGAGTGCAACCTGGGCCCTGCAGATGTTCGCGATAAGTGTTGACGACCATGCCACGATGGACTTTAAAACGTAAAGAGCGCGAGAATTTTCCTGTGGTGAATATATCCATCGAATCCCACAGGAACCACGACGCACTCTACCTCGTCACGCCATCGGCGCGGTACGACAAGACAGCGCACACCAGAGTGAAATACTTATAGACCGGGGAATATCATTGACTATGTATTAACAACTGCTACAATTCAACGCAGTGTGGATAGGTATTCAAAATAACCCCTTAAGTAATTTCACACTGCGGGGATGTGAACCTGGGTAGCAGATGTCCGCGTAGGTGTTTGACGACCACGCCACGATAATTCTCGCGCTTTCTTCAGTCCATCGTGGCGTGGTCGTCAACCACTTACGCGGACATCTTGGTCTTCAGGCCCAGTTCACATTCCCCAAGCTAGTGTGCAAGATTGCGTGAGTGTGTGATTATGTGACATACCTTCCACATCGCGTTGAATTTGCTAAGCAGTTTTACATATACAACGTGATATCTCCCCCGGTTATAAAGTATCTTCACTCTGCGCGCGTGCCCCCTGTCTTGTGCTACGCGCCCGCAGCCTGACACGGGTGGGAGAGTTTGCGTCGTTAGTTTTCCTTGTGGGTGTCCCGGTGATATTATTCACCAAGCGAAAACAATTCTCTCGCGCTTTACTTTAGTCTCATGTGGCTTGTGTAGGTGTCTGCCGTCAAAATCATCTTACTTGCTGACATGTCTAGTGCCCATGTTCACATCCCCCGCAGTGTGAAATTACTTAAGTATGAGGTATATATCTATATATTATAATAATACTATCATACTATATATATATATATAATACTTATATTATATACTATATGAATTACTATCATTTTTCTCTGTAACCCTTTTAGCTTACGAGAAACAACATTTTTAGAACTGCCTAACATACGCTTTACAGTTCGTAACACGCTTTGGATCTAACTGCGCGGGTCGGTTCGATATCTCGTATGTGTTAGGGTGTGGTTTTGTTGGTGGATGTGCGTTGTTGCCTATATATTATTTATATTATATATATATATATAATATAATATACATATATAATATATATAATATTTTATCATCAGAGTGCACCTATTCTATGGATTAATACTACTAATAAAATATATATCTACTATATATATGGACCATTAACTTGCCAAGTTCTTGCTCAAACATATGCTCATGTTCCTTAACTACTCCTAATGAACCGACATCAAGTTAGCCCTTATAATAATACAGTTTCATATGAGTAATTTCTCTTCTAATGTTTGCATGTCATCATTCCTTTGAAGTTATTAACTTCAAATCCTCATTGCCGCATTAAACTTTAAATTTTATGCTGAAAACATTTCATCCATATCAACGACGCCGAGTGATTTTTAACCAATTGAATATTCATGTTTTAAGATAAAAACCCTTCATTCATTTTATATCATTAAGGTTTAAGGAGTAAGAGGAAACATCTTATGTTTTAATATAATTTTTTTAACTGGAACCTTGAGTAATTTAATTTGTGATAGATCTCGACAGGTCATATATCGATAATTAATAACTATTCAAATGTAGTCTTTATAATTTTCCTATTTTCTACAGAGACGTTAACAAAAAAAAAATAATGTTCATTTTCATATTTACATTTGGTGGGTGAGAGAGGGCTGGCTGAGGTTGAGTGGAGGAAAATTGTTCGTAGTATAATATCGGGGGTGTAGTTAATAGTTATTTAAATTATGGTTGCTATTATTAATATTATTGGGTAGTGTTGAGTGTTGTTTAAACGTTATAAAATTTTTGTGTTTAAAATTTTAACATTTTCTTGAAGCAGAAATTGTTTTTCGAGATTAACTTTTTTCAAAATATAAAATTTTTGTTACATTTTATGTCATTTCGACCCTAAAGAATAAACATCAAATAGACTACAACCACCGCCCACCTCTTCCAGCCTTTGCACACCCCTCGATGATCAGTGATTTTAGATGCTGTATCTGTATTTAGCTTTATCTTTACATAATAAAATGCGGAGGAAGTGACATTAAAAACATATCGTCTGATTTCCACTAGAAAAAGATCTTGTACAGTAGATAAATATAGTAGAAACTCATTGAAAAAAAATCATCTAAGAATTTAGAAACATCTACGTATTACACTAAATAAGTTAGGCAGAAGTTTTTGGCAAGAGGCCAGAAAGATGATAGCCTGCTTTGCTCGTCGAGAGCTATCCCGCAACAATTTATTAGCTGAATAAAAGTTACAACAGAACTTTCAAAATTTGGTGGTGATAAAGAGCTGGCATATACTCAAGCATAGTATGCTCTGGGGAAGGGTGGTACGAGTCCAAATGCTTCATGAGGAGAGAAAGATTTAGTCGTAGAAGGAATAAAACCTGCTCATCCCATCCGAATACAGCTTCCCACCTTATCGGCAGAAAGTCGAAGTGTCACCAGAGACAAAGCAGCATTCATTCCAATTATAGTTAGCGTTAAACTCAAACGCAAGGCCCCCCAATCGGCCCGATCAAAGTGCCAGAAAAACGCGTAGGACAGGATAGAGTTTTTGGAGAGAAAGCATTAAAATTAAGAGATATAAGTTTGTAGTCAGATTTACCAATAGGAGCGAAGGTGGTGTAGTTATAGAGAGAAGGACTAGTGGTGAAACATAGGTCAAGTGTGTTCAAGAATTGGTTGGGACTATCCGGAATGTGTGTGGGTTCTTTAGTAGTTGCTCCAGATCGTTGAGAATGGCTAAATGATTCGGCCTCCTCCCCACCCTAAAATCCAGTATGACGAGGACCCCAAACCATCAGGTTCCTGTCATTGAAATTCCCTAATAGGACCTCAGTAATTTGGATGAGAAGAATTAACAGTCTCGTGAGAGTAGTAAGATATTCAAAAGCGTGAAAATCTGTTCTGTTAAGAGAACAGTAGCAGAAGCACAAGATTATTGTAGTAGAATGAAGAAAGATTTTAAGCCACAGAACATCAAAGTTTGGAGATTCGAGATTCTCGAGACGTGTTACAGGAGTGTTTATGCTTACATAGTCACATACTCCACCCTTAAGACGGAAATTATGAAATAAGTTATAGTTGGATGTACAAGACATAAGACTTAAATATTTATATCTCGTTTTCATTTTCTACACGATAACTATTACTTTTTAATGTTTTTTCTCTTAAGCTGAAACATATATACAGTATTTTATTTTCAAAAAGTAACTTTAATATTTTTTTTTATTTTTAATGGTGAACAAATTTTCTTTTGAGTTTTTTCTTTAAAAATTCAAAAAATATTAGAAATTTATGTTTTGTTAACAAATTATTAAAATGTTTTTTTTTTTTTTATAAATTTAAATTTTTGAAATGTTTCATAAATTTTATTTAAAAATTTGTTTTATTGAGCATAAAACAGTAATTCAAGAAATCATTAAATCTGTAATTTAGTAACGCAAACCATATAAGCTGCTCTCTCCAACCCCTCCGTGATCAATTAATTGAATAATTTTTTTAAAAATTACTAAGACATATTTGAATTTTCATTTTTTTATTGCAAAGCCACAAAAATTCGTATATCATTATATAACTTTGAATAAACTTTTATTAAGGAATATAGTAACAAACGCTTATTTAATCTTTATTTCACTTTATATTTTTACACATTAACATGTATTTTCAAAGAGACTTTACAACCTGGTAACTTTTTATGTCTTACAAATCAAGGTTCAATAGTAGGACCTAACACTTTCTGAAAATAACAATACCCAATAAGAAATATATATATATTTCAAAACATTGCACAAAACCACGCAATCTTGCTTTAACTATGTTCACATACTAACACTTAAAATAACTTAACTAATTTAGTCTAATTTATCAAAAACTTTAAAATATTTCATTTCAAAAGTGATCTAAAACATTTGTTACTTTTATAAATGTAGACTTAATATGACTATACCCTATCATACCTTCTTTGTCATTTTTTTTTCTAAGAACAGGTGTTTAAGCTGGCATCTGAAGCCTTAACCCGAATGGTGGAAGCGATGCCCCTCCTGCGTTGGGGTAATTGTTTTTTTACATATTCGCTTGGGTGTGACCTTAAACTTAGCACCTCTTAGGAAAAGACGAATTTCTATGGGAATTTTATTAAATCAGAAATGATTTATATATAACTAAATGTTAGTAGTAGTATGTTAAAATGGAAAAGATCTTTAAGTAGCACGGTTGGGTTATGTTAAAGTTCTTGTAGAAGATGTTAAATTAACAACTATTGACATGGTAATACTGCTGGTTTATAGGAAAAGTTAGATCAATATTGTTATGTTTATTACAATTGTTAGGCTAAATTTATTTTTAAATGGTGTTCCTCAGCTATATCTTGATAGTTGTGTCAAGTTTGCTAAACCTAGTATTATGAGGTTATATAGTTTGTTAGTTTCTACAAGATATTTTTAAATGGATATGATTAGAGTTATTTATTTAGTTGGCACACGTACGAAACTCTGCTTAAATTAAATTTTCTATTTAACATAAGTGGAAAAGGTGTATATGAAAAATTATAGGTTTAGAATTGAAAACATG
>JABUQX010009045.1:27500-34209 GCA_015478945.1 Trachelipus rathkii
ATTTATATATATATATATATATATATATATATATATATTATTTTAATTTAAAATATATATATATAATTATATATATATAAAAATATATATATATATATATATATATTATATATATATATATATTATTATTATATATATACTTATATATATATATATATATATATTTATATACTATATATATATATACAATCTATTAACATAATTGTTACCAGGGTGCGGGACGGGGACCAATCAAATAACCATCAACCTCTTTTTCCTAACCTCCGCTTATGAAAGAGATTTACATGATCAAAATCTTTTTGCACTAGTATTGAAATTCAAATATGGGAATGTTTGTGCTTGGGAGACATCAATTTTTCTGCCTTTTCCTGCTGGGAGCCTGTTTCTCTTTTCATCATATATTGGCCCAGCATTGCTAAATTCTCTCTCACTTGGAACACTAGTGGAGGACAGCAGGTATTTTCTTTGCAAGTTTTACTTAGCGTGGGTAAAATTTTGCATTTTGCTTTAACTAACACTCACCACTGATAGGATCGTCGTTTGATTTGTATCTAGTCGTTTTTCTTGGTGATGTTTTCAATCATTTGCACTGCATTTTTTGATAATGCGTGTGTTTTCTTCATCACTACTGGACTGTAGAAATTCTTCCAGTGATCTGTTTAATTGATTTACTTGTAGAAGATTTTGGTTGTTTTTATTTTCATTTTTTTTCTTTTAATGGGTGGCTTTTAATAAACTGTTCGGATTGAAGTTTTCCTTCAAGTTTACTCAAGCGTGGGTAACATTTTGCTTAACTTTCCACAACTCATTTGAATCTTATGAATTTAAAGCGGTATAATATAGGTAGGTATTTTTCAATTGATTTGCACTACTCTTTCTGGTAAAGAGTGTGTTTCTTCATCACTCCTGGACTGTAGAAATTCTTCAGGTAATCTGTTATTGATTTTACTTGTAGATACGGGTGTTGGTTCTGTAGGATTTTTTTTTTTTCTTTTAATGGGTGGCGATTAATAGACTGTTCGGATTGAAGTTTTAAACTGCACACACCCAAGTAAAGATTTCTTGTTCTAATATCGTTGATAAAAAATTTCCATTATAACGGGAATCTAAGTAAGTTGCCATAGTACTGAAGGTCATTATTTCCAGAACCAAAGCGTTTTTCTAGCTCGTTTTTAATTACATCTTTCATTCTTTTTTAAACATCATCATTTTCATTTGAAGATGGTTCAAAATGCTTCCTTAGCGATGAGAAATTAAATGCGATATTATATAAAAAACATAATTTGTTGAAACTTTGATTTTTTTTGATTGTTTCTTCAATGGTTTTTTTTTTTTTTTTTGGCTAAATTTATTTTTTTTTCAAATACGCTTATGCAGTATGATATGATGTCTTTTCCCAAATTAATAAATTGTTAACTTTGGAAACGAACTGGCGTACAAGCAAGAAGTGTCTTTGAGCAGATACTTCTTTCCATCATTGAAGTGTACTATTCCAGGGTGGAATTTTTGATACATTAGGATATGGAATTCAAAGCCGTTTTCTGATTGCTTCAATCATTCTACATTTTTATTTTATTTCAGATTCATCTGAAGTTTTTTATTATAAAATTCTTTATCAAATCTCGACAATAAACATCCGCGCAACATTCGCAGGGCAAAGCGCGGATGCGGCTGCGGATGCGGAATGCGGATTTTTAATAATGTGCGGATGCCCCGCGGAGCGGATTCGGATGCGGATGCGGATGTTATGCATCACTAATTATATATATTATACTATATATATATATATATAGTATAATATATATATATATATAATATATATATACTATTATATATTTAATATATATATAGTATATATATTTGGTTTTTTACACAGAATGATTAACATATATACTTTATTTTATATATATATATATATTATATATATTATAATATATATATATTATAATATATATATTATATATATATATATATATGTATATATATAATATATATATATTATATTCTATATATACTATAATATATATATATATTATATATATATTATATATATATATATATATATTATACTATATATATTATATATTAATATTTGGGTTTGTACAACGAACTGATTTCACATATATTATATATATATATATATAATATATATATATATATATATTATATATATATATATAGTATTACTTGATTATATATATATATATATATATATTATAAATATATATAGCTCGAGCTAATACGTACATTGCATCGACTCGGCGGAGTCCAGGCTTTCAGGATTCTACTAAAGTTTGGACGAAATAGACCTTCTTATGGGTGGACAGGTTGGTCAAAAATATTTCAGAAGGGAGACCGAATGATTTAGGTGAGATTAAATTCAATGGATGCTGAAAGTGACTAACACCAGACTCTCTCACAATGGAATTTTCCCTTTTTAGCATTGGCAGAAATTTGTCTGAACTTGTTCATAATTATATAATCTCTTCCCTAGTTCTGCGGCTGTAGAGCGGATATTTTGTATTGGTGGGGATATTTTGAGGGCAAAGAGGTCAGCGTTAACTGCTTTTAATTTTGAGCATCTAATCTTTTTGGAAAGGTAATATGGATCTCTTGTCCTTTGAAGACGACCATTGAGGAGGAAGTGGAAATCCTTGAGTTTTGTAAATATTCATTCAATTTTGCATATAATTTATAAATAAATTTTTTGTAAAGATATATTGGATTTAGTTATTTATTATAAAAATTTTGTGAAGTGGCACATTATTAGCGGGAGACGTTGCGGACGTGCGGACGTGACGGACTTGCGAATAGCGGAGGTTTGATTGGTCTGATAAGTGCGGAGGAGCCTAGCGGACTACGTTTTTTCGAGGTGCGGAGGTGCGCTAGCGGACTCCCCCTAAATGAGCGGGGTGCCCACCTCTGTATATATATATTTATATATATATTATATATTATAATATTAATATAAAATAATAAAATATATTATTTATATATATATATATATATATATATAGTGTCAGGGTTAATAATGGGATGCTAAACAGTGGTTTGATAAATATTATTTCGATGTGAAACAGCCTTATAGTTATGGAGGGTTTTCAAGGTTTGCCCCAACATACTTAGAACGTGAATAAATTGGTACGTTAAAAAATCGCACTTACCAGTAAATAAAATACTTAACATGCATCAACGTAACCTATTCAATCTTGTTAATGCTATCTCTAACATATTAACGTTAATCTTACATTGACACAGCAATATTTAAAAAATGTATCATAACCTTGGCCGATTTCCGATTCAGACAATCGAAGATATGCTAAGTAAAAAAGTTTTTCTACATTATCGATAGTAATATTAACAAACTTATTCATAACCTTACGTAAATACATAATCCCAAAAAATTGCCAACAAACAAAGTTTTTATTCAAATACATAAACACAAAGTTTTTATCCAAACATAACATAAACAACAAAGTTTTAAACCAAACATAGTACAAAAATAATTCTTTATATACTAAACAACGAATATATGCTAACGTAACATTGTTTTCATCATATTAATAAGCTAAATGCATTAATAGAACTAGAATATAGGAGCTTGACAAACCTAACCAGCTAACGCACGAATAATATACATTAACAAGTTCATACTTAGCAACAGTAAAAATACCTATCACAGCGTACAAAACGTAACCTATTGCACTTTTTCAAGCATAATCTCTAACATAATCAATGTTATTTTACATTAACACTATTGATTTTACGTCGATTTTGGAGCATCATTTTCCGGATAAACATAAGCAACAAAAATGAGTTTCTTTAATATACTAGCAAGCGAATATTGCTAACAATAACAATGTTTTCACATTAATAAAGGTTACTAACATA
This sequence comes from Trachelipus rathkii, assembly GCA_015478945.1. NCBI lineage: Eukaryota > Metazoa > Arthropoda > Malacostraca > Isopoda > Trachelipodidae > Trachelipus > Trachelipus rathkii. The sequence continues at coordinate 31,392 of JABUQX010009045.1, forward strand.
GCATCATATGAATAAGATTACGACAAAACCTAAACACTTAAGCTCTAATAAACCTGTTACATTACAAAGTTCCACACTTAATACGCAGTAAAGTACTAAATAGCATACAACGTGGTCTATTTCTCTTTATTTCAACATATCTTCTAACATATAAAGTTAATTTTACTTAAAAAGTAAATATTTAACAAAATTTTTATCATAACCATGTCTAATTATATACAGACCATCGATAACTGTAAACATAAAGTTTTTTCCAAACATAACAAAAATAAGTTCTATGAAAATTCATAGTAAATTGTATAGTTTCTGATTTTAAAGCTTTAATCATCAGTAAATCAGTAATCAAACATAACCGCCTCTAACTCCACAAGACTTTTTGATTATTGATCTTACTGATTCATGTATATTTCTAGTATCAGTTCGGTTAAACACTGACACAAAAATATGTTCTTTATATACTACCATGAAATATATGCTAACGTAACAAAGGTTTTTTACATTCATATAAGGGTAACTAAATAACACACACTAAGCATATAAAGTAAACAGACAACCTACACATCATACGTGCGAATAAACTACCAACATTAACAATTCCGCACTTAACAAAAGTAAAGTACCTAACACTTCGTAAACGTAACCTATTCACACTTTTTCAAGGATATTCTAACATATCAATGTTAAATTTTCCATTAACATCGTAATATTTAACAAAATATTTAACATTTCCTTGTCTAATTATCATATTGACAACGAATATAATGCAAGTACCAGTTTTTTTTACATCAACCTCGTAATATTTAACAAAAATTTATCATAACCTCGTCTAATATTATAATCCCAACGAAATATGCAATATAAACAACTGTTAACACCCTAACATAAAAATAGCAAATTTTACCCTGAATAACATAAAAATAAGTTTTTGAATAAAATATCACAGTAAGCGATAGTTTACGGATTTTAAAGCAGTAAATCGTAAATCAGTAAATCAAAACCACCATCCTGCCAGTCCCAACCACCATAAGGGCCTATGATTATTTGAACTATGAACTCAATATATTTCGAGTATCATTTTGGACAAACATACCATAAAAATATGTTCTTTATATACTGCTACGAATATATGCCTCATGCAAAAAGTTTTTAGCATCAATAAAGCTAACGTAATCATAAACCTGAACTAAGAATATAATGTAACAATGGCAAACTCACATACTCGTCGTATGAATAATCAAGGTAATCCTGAAATTCCCTACTTATCAAGGTCAGTAGCTAATGTAGGTCGTAACAATACTTCGATATGTTCCTACTTCTTCCCGATATCAGCAACAGGTAAGATGTCATTCGTGTAACAAATTCCCCTTAACAAAGTGTCCACTTATCAATGATGCAGCATCTTGAACTATGAATTGACTATCTTCATCAAGTGTCACTCGTTTCGAGTATAACATCATTTGACCTAGTGAATAAACTGTAGAAATTAGCAAAATTCTTGGGCAAACTTAACATTACTCAACAAAAAACTTAACTAGCGCCGTTTTTAAACATCATCGTCCGTTAACACAGTAATATCTCACAAAACATCATTTCTCTAACAATCAGTGTTAATTTCACCTGTCATAGTAATATTTAACATAACATCATAATGTAACGAATAACAGTTTCCATTAAACCAAGAGTACTCAAACAACATTCACCTTCCGAGAGAAACTATGGGGAGTCGCCCCTTGAAAGGGTGTGAATCCAGAGAGGGGGGATACCCCGAAGGGGTGTAAGCGGCATTACCACGCCTGAAGGAGGGGTAGGCTCAGCCAAAGGGCTGAGGCCAAAAACCGCTTTACACCCTTCGGGGTTGATCCTTTCTCAGGATTCACACCCTTCTAAGCGGGAGCATCCAAGGTTTTCTCTCGGAAGGTAATGTGTTGCTATTTAGATACTCTTGTTTAATGAAAACTGTTTATTCGTAAGTTATAGAATGTAGTATTATTCGTGCGTAAGGCGTGTTAGGTTTTGTCATAGCTCTTCTCTATTCTAGTTTATTCAATGCTATGTTAGTTTATTATATAAACAATGTTAGTTCGCATATTTGTTGTTTTGTATATAAGAACTTATTTTTGTAGCTATGTTTTGGTTAAAACTCTTGTTATTTTTATGTTTATGTTTGGATAAAAACTTTGTTATGTTTGTTTAATGTTGAAATTAAAACTTTGTTATGTTGCAATTAATTTGCTTTTGGGGATTATGGTATTTTAGTAGGTTATGAATAATTTTGTTAAATATTACTATGATTATGGTAATCGCAGATTATGATACTTTCATCTAAATGTTACTGTGTTAGTGACAGATTAACGTTAATATGTTTAAGATTATGCTTTGAACAAGTAATGAATGGTTACGTTTTGCATGTAATGTTAGTTATTTACTGGTTGTTAAGTGCGATACTTTTTTGTGTTAACAATTTATTCACGTTTAAGGTATGTTAGGAGGCAAACCTTGAAAACCCTCCATAACTATAAGGCTGTTTCACATCGAAGTAATATTTATCAACCACGTGTTTATATATATATATATATATATATATATATATATATATATTTATATATATATATTATATATATATATATATATATATATATATATATATATATATATATATCTATTATACTTCATATATATATATATATATATATTATTATATTTAATTATATATATATAATATATTATATATTATATATTATAACACAAAATAATAAGCAATCATAAGAAAAAAAAATTTTAATTATTACTCTTACATATATGTTTTAAAAAAGGTACA
>JABUQX010009046.1:5000-10000 GCA_015478945.1 Trachelipus rathkii
GGTGTGTTTCTCAAACGACCAATGCCCCTACCACAGAAGTACAATGCACAGCCAATGCTATCATCTAACACGGAAGAATGGGGAGCAACTAAGTGACTAATTATATTACTTCTTTCAGTTTTTAATTCTTCACAAGTTATATTTATCTGAAATAAATAATTTCATTGTTGATATTTTTTAACAACTCGTTTCATTTATGTCAATTTAAACTAAAGGATGTAGTAATGAGCTGATTGAACCGATTGACTCAATATTACATTCAAAGTAAAAAAAATAAAAAATACTATCGATTCTTCACACCTGTTAAAGTATCAGGCGAAAAGAGTTACTACACTATAAATACTGCTGAACTTATTCTCCTATTTGCCCTCCGTATGGTAGGCTGTGCATGTGGCCTCGGAAGAGCCTCCTGGAACTCCACGTCGGTTTACCCCCGTGTACCGCACGGAACCTACATAACTTCACGCCAGAGATATACACCAAAGTGCAGAACAACCTCCTTCGGCGGTTAACTCGAAGGTTCGGGTCCCCTACAATTTGCGGCCCAGTCATAGGAGAACAAAAAGACCAGTTATTGGTATGTATCCTCATCTACGAGGAAGAAGTGTGAGGTGGACTAAAGACCCAAATGGGAAGATGCACCGGAAGGCCCAAAGGGCCTGTGAGCGAGAATAAATGGGAGGATATTCTCTTTTTTCAAGAGGGAAAGTACGTACAAAGTACTTAAAGGATTAAAGGGACTGATGGGTGAAAAAAAGAGAGAGAGATAGATTGATAGAAACTGTGAAGGAGGAGGATTGAAAGATATAAATCGAAAAATGAGGGGATAGAAAGAAGACTAAAAGAATTCGTTGTGACAAATGCACATGCTAATGCTGGGGCCGGTGAATGACCACCGTTACATCGGAGAGGCACAAAATTCTCATAAAGTAATTGGTTCTTGTCACTATGCTAAATGTTCAGGTTATTCCACCAAGAGTATAACACCGAAACAAGATTCAATAACCCCTGGGGGATAATTTCTTTCTTTCTTTCTGTTTATCCACACTCTTTTTCCCCAAGACTGGGTAGTAAGGGCGCTACAAGCATCGGAAAAGGAAAGCAGTAGGAGAGTATGACAAATGTAAAAGAAAGCCCAGCCTTACCGCCCCCTCTGTACCATTAATTAGTGAAAACTCGTCACAGACAGAAAAATCCACCCTAGAGCTTATGGGACCGCGACGGGACCTTCACTATGTAAATCGTCAATGTAAGGGTTCATCCCTTGGCCCAGGTGGGCCACAACCATGCCCCCATACAAAAAACCGCCATTCCTCCCCTATGCATGCACCTTTATTCTCGCCTCCGCCACACCCCTCTCCTTCAGACATTCGTCCACCGACTCAATCCACTTTCTCTTTGGTCTCCCAGCCGGTCGGTTCCCAAAACACTCTCCACTATACATCCGCGCTTAACCAACCGACTATCATTCATCCTTTCCACATGACCAAACCATCTCAACATACTTTCATTTATTCTCAGTCATTTACTCCTTTCTTCACACCACACCATCTCTCTAATAAGTTTATTCTCATTTTATTAATTCTTCTCCCACACCTAGCATGCCCTAAGATTGTCCATCTGAACACATTGAAATTAAGATCTATACTTCTTATTTCAGACCATAGTCTCATTACTATAAATAACACAGGTACAACATACCCTCATGTAGACTCTAGCGCACTCAAGACTTGTCCCTTTACATTCACCAACGATTTTAATTGCACCAGCAACCTTCCTGCCATTCACAACTTTCCCTCTACACTCTGCATCAATCCGTTCCCTTCTTCTCATCCAACAAATACCCTAAATATTTAAACTCAGACACATTGCTCCAGCTGCTCACCATCTAACATACTTCACACTGAGGGGACTGTCCTCAACTCACAACCATAACCTTAACTCTTATCTACTACGTTTACTTTTCAAAAACCCCTCCTTTTACACACCGGGCCAAATCTCTCTACCAATCCTCTCAAACTCTCTTCAGATTCGCCCACAGTATCAGAAATCAGAACCAAATCATCCCCATATAATAGGTAGGGCACCCTCCACTCATCTCCATCTCCATCATTCTAACACGATTTCCTGCCATCCTCACCTCGAATTCTTTCATAACCCCATTCCATTATACAAAATTGAATAACCAAGGAGACATAACACACCCTGTCTCCTCTCCGCTTTAAATCCATAAACCAATCACCATTGAACACCATTTATTCTTAACAAACACGCTTCACTATCGTCATAACATACTTTTTGATTCATTCAGAAGCCTACCACAAGCACCATATATCACTAATAAACCTCCATAAAGGTTCCCTATTAACTCTATCATACGCCTGTTTTAAATCCAATACAACCTAAATATAATTTAATTCTTCTTCTCCCTCATTTTCTCAATCATTTGTTTCAATGTAAAGATTTGAAACCACACATCCTCTACCATCCTAACGCACCTTGTTTTTCACCAATCAGTCCCTCAGTCACTCGACGCACTTTTCGACCAAAATACCAGCATACTACTTCCCTACAACATGGTCAATACACTATTCCCCCTATAATTTCTTCTACAGTTCCCCCCTTTTCCTCCCTTACCCTTATATAAGGTACTATTACCGCTCTCCTCCACTCCAATCCTTGGAACTACATACCCTCCATAAACGCTTAATTACAAACTCCAAATCAATCAATACCATCCTCGCCTCCGCTCTTGACATTTTCACTAGTAATTCATTCTATATACTGCAGATTTACCATTCTTTTACTTTCTCACTCTACCCATTACCTCCTCCTAACTAATAACCTCATCCCCAAAATACCTATTCCTTCTTTGCACCTTCAAAACACACATTCCCTAACACCTCATCATTACTGTTAAAATTGTGCAGATTTTCGAAGTGTACTTTCCACACTCCCCTCACATCCATTTCATCAATTACAAATGCCCATCCACCTATTCATTTCTATAGGCAGATTCCCTTATTCTCTTCTTAACTGCGCTTCCTTACCAGAAGAGCTTCCATTCCCTTGTATGTCTCATTTCATCCTCTTTACCACTGTTCATTTACTCTTGTTTCTTCCTACGTATGCCTTAGTATTTCCTTTTTTCCTCCTAATATTCCAAGCATCTTTCTTTGAAAACTTCATCATTGCTTTTAGTACATTCAACCATAATATAAATAATATATATATATATATATAATTATATATATATATATATATATTATATATATATATAATATATATTAAATATATAATATAATATTATATATATATATATATATATATATATATATATATATGATATATATATATAATATATATATATATATATATTATATAATATATATATATATATATAATATATTATTATATATATATATATATATATATTTCTTTCTTTCTTTCTTGCAACCTTCCTCTTTTCGCCCAAGATTTGGGGGTAAGGTGCGCTAAACAAGCATCGGAAAAGAAAAAGCAGTAGAAGAACATGACAAGTCGAAAAGAAAGCCGAGCCTTTACCCCCCCTCTGTAACATTAGTTAGTTGGGCTCGTCAGCAGACAGAAAATTTCCACCCTAGAGTATCATGGGACCGCGAGGACCCCCTATGGTAATCAATGTAGGGTTCATCTCCTGGCCCAGGTGGGCCACAACCCCGCCATTCTCTCCTATCACCGCCATTCTTTTCCTTCATGCACTTTTTATTTTTTTTTATTTTCTCGCCTCTGCCAAACTCACATTCTCTCCTTCAGACATTCGTTCACCTACTCAATCCACTTCTCTTCGGTCTCCCCGCCGGTCGGTTCCCAACACACTCTCCATTATACATCCGCTTAACAAACCGACTTTCATTCATCCTTTCCACATGACCAACCATCTCACATACTTTCATTTAATTTTCCTCATTAACCCTTTCTTCAACCACGCCACACAACTCTCTAAATACGTTCATTCCTCACTTTATTAATTCTTTTCACACTAGCATGCCCTAAGATTGTCCTCTGAACACATTGACTTTAGATTTCTATACTTCTTATCCGCATAGTCCACTACCAATACATAACACATAACACATACCTCATGTAAGCTTTTTCTAGCGGCACTCTAAGACTTATCCCTTTAACATTTCACCACCCCACCACATACGATTTATTGCACCAGCCACACTCCTGCCATTTACAACTTTCCTACTTCACTCTGCATCATCCGTTCCCTTCTCATCCACCATATACCCTAAATATTTTATCTCAGTACACTTGCTCCAAGCTGCTCATACTAACTAATTCACACTGAGGATGTCCTCGACTCACAACATACCTTACTCTTATCTACGTTTACTTTCAGACCCCTCCTTTTTTAACATATCCCTGCAATCTCTCCACAATCCTCTCACTCTCTCTTCAGACTCGACACAACGAACCAAAAATCATCCTCTATACAATGGTAGGGCACCTCCACTCCTCTCATTCTCCATCATTCTAACACCATTTCCCTCCATCCCACTCGAATTCTTTCATTAACCCATCCATATAACATTGGAATAAACCAAGGAGATCAATAACAACAAAAGCCGTCTCACTCCGTCTATTAATCGCTAAACCAATCACCATTGACCCATTTATTTCTTCAACACGATTCTTCATCTATCGTCAATACATACTCTTTTTGATTCCATTCAAGAACCTACCACCAACACCATATATCAAACTAATCCTGCCATAAAGCAAAATCCTCTACCATCTAACGCACCTTGTTCTTTCAACCCAATCAGTCCCTCAGTCACTCGATGCACTCTTTCGAACAAAATACCACAGCATATACCTTCCCTACAACACTCAATAAACTTATTCCCCCTATAATTTCTACAGTTCCCCTTTTCTCCTTACCCTTATACAAGGTACTATTACCCGCTCTCCCTCCATCCTTGGAACTAATAACCCCCATAAACGCTTTTATT
>JABUQX010009046.1:15000-30247 GCA_015478945.1 Trachelipus rathkii
AGAAACAAATGGGATGTCTGTGGAAGGGCAACCCAAGAAGTGATTTACGTTTTCCTAACCCTATATAGAAAATATAGCATTAGCTCTCTATGACATCATCACGTGCTTTCGCGACTCTTCAAACTCAATTCTTATACATCCAGTCCTTCATATATTAATACAATCTTATTATTCCTCACGTCTATTTCAGGCATCATTCCTACATTAACATCTATAATTTAGTCTGTGATGATATTATTTAAGACTATATATTACAATGAATTTATAATTACGTAAGCGAAACTATCATTTAAAATAATATAATTGTCATTCTACAACAGAAGTAAGAATAAAATACCTGATAATTATGAGTTACAATATTAATATAAGTTTTGGTTAAATTAGATCGAGTCTTTTACTTGGCATTTTCCATTTTTCAAATCACTGAAATTTATTATTCATATAAATTAATTCCATTCATAAAAAAATATTTCACCGGATGTTATTACTAAACTGGCTGACCTTCAAGTGACTCTCCTTGCGTCCACAAAACTGATCCTCTAAACACACATGATAACTGAAAAAAAAATAAAAATATAAAAAGAACAACCATTATATATCTATGTGCTTAAAATATTATAAATTTTATCATTTATACTTATATATAATTCTTCATACTTTATATCATATATATATCGACATGATTATTTATATCTAGTTTTTATAGTGAAGTTTCTTTTCCGTTGTACACATAAATTATATAATTACTTTTAATAGATGGATATTTCAATTATAATGCTGTTTAGTTATGTAAAATACACATATTAAATAAATTAATTTATTATATATAATATATATTATATTCTATATTAAAATATATATTATAATATAATAATTTTTATAATTAATTACTAAGTCTTTGTAGTGTTTGATACCTAAAAAAGGGGACCCGCATTCACACCATTTCTTTCGTTTGTTACTATGGTCTAAAACAAATGCGCGTCCACGCCCTCTGGTCCAAACTCTTTTCGTCATCATATTGAATATGTAGTTTCCGTTGCTGAAAAAACTTGATGGCCAGCTACCTTATCAACTCGAGTTCGAGGTCATGCATTGTTTGGTTCCACCAGGATTGTGTTTATATATGCCTGGAGTTTCCAATTGAAAGCCCAGATTCTATTGCAGATTTTAATGTAAATTTTGGTTGAATAATTTTAATTTATATCTGAAAATTTCTTTTCCTCTGAGTCAATTTACTACTCCATTAAACACATTTATCAAACACCTATCCATTTTTTGAACCATACGAATATTCGTAATTTACATTAATATTAGTACCCAACTCTTAGAAAAACCCATTTTTTTGTACTTTCCAGACAGTCATACTGCATTAAGAACTCTACTAAGATTAATATTAACTTATTGAAATTTAACACGAGTGTAGAAGTTACAAGAGTTTATATCTCACACCAATATTTCACAGAAATTGGTTGCAGCCAATCAACACACAGGTACCATCGAAAAAGACTATACAAAAAGGGCCCATTTGTATGACAAAAAAGGCCCACCTTTTTTTGAATGAAAATTGGACCTGTAATAGATGTTATAACACCTAATCACCATGGTATCATTGTTTATTTTTGTTTACTATTCGTATATTGTCTAAAAAACAGTCAAAACACAATATTTTTTTTTGTTTATGTTAACAAGGGCCAACTTCATAGATGTTAATCTAAATAAGGGGCCCATGTTTATTTTCACCATTGTTTGTATAATAATATTAAATAAATTTCTAAAAACAATCAAAAAAATTCAAAAAAAAGAGAGTTATAAGGGTTGGCCCACTTGGATTTTTTGCTTAATACCTTAGAGAAACTATACCTTTTTTTATTTATATTTTTTTTTTTTTAAATTGTAAAAAAAAAAAAATTTCTAATATTTAGTCACAAAAACCTTAATAAACAAAGATGAAAAATTTAAAAACCACAAAAAAAATTTACTCTAGAGAGAGAGTTATGAGGGTTGACCCAAATGGGATATTTTTTGAGTATGTGAATAAAGTAAGTTTTTATTTTTATAAAATTTTTTTATTTTAATTTCAATAAATAAAAAAAAAAAATTCTGGCCTATGAATGAATGACAATACGCTTACATAAAAGATAATAACTAAAATAACCAAAAATATGAGACGTAGAAGAGTTAAAATGGGTGGGGCCCTTCTTTGTCAACCCATGGCTTTTTGCAAACAGCGGGCCTTTTTTTTCTTGTTCTACCTTTCGAGTCTAAATATATTTTATACAATTCTTTAAAAGCAAAACAAAAAAATTTTATGTGGTAACATACATAGGACCTGCCATTAAAAAACTTAAGTTTTAGTAAACTCATATTGCTAAATAGTTTAGTAGTTATTGCCAAATTTAAAAATTGTGGTGCCAATTTTTTTAGGTAACAGCACATTATATATATTATATATAATATATATATATATATATTATTATCAATATTTATATATACTATATATTACATAATATATTATAAATCATACATATATAAAATATATATTATCATATAATCCTATATTAATATATATATATATTATTTCTATATTATATAATATAATAATTATTATTATATATAATATATTATACGAAATATTATACTTATTTATGATGACTTATCTATTTGAATGTTAATGTTTTATAATATTATAATATAGAAACTTATGATAATATATTTGAGTAATATATATAATACATATATATATATATATATATATATATATATCTATTATTATATTTATATATATATATTATATATATATTATAGGTAGTAATATATATATATATATATATATATATATATATATGTATATATTATATATTTATATTATATATATTTTATACACATTTATTTTATATATACTGAGGCTTACCATATTATTATACTATATTATATATATATAATTAAATTATATAGATACTCTACACGGTGCTTAATATAAATAAATATTATATTATGAGACATTGTGTGAGGACCCATATGATATTTAATTACTAGTATATATACCTAATAATATATTATTATGATACTAGCCTAGTATATTATATTTATATATATGTATATTAATACTATATAGCTTATATATAATAGTACTATATGGTTATACTTAGAATAATTCTCTTTTCAGTTTGGATGGTGTCACAGCTTGGGTATTAACTTAGTTCTTGTAGTTTTAGTCTCTTGTTCATTCTCTACTCTCGGGTTATTGAAACCTTCTTGTATAAGGTGATACCTGACATCGTCACATCCGGTATGCTCGTCTGCACTTCATAATCTGTTAATAATATTTATTTCTTCTCCCTGACCACGATACTGTTTTCGTTTCTCTGCATCTTATCTTTTTTGTTGGTCCGCATTCGATTATCTTGATACTAAAACTTAGTTATTCTCATAACTCTGTATTATCTTTATTCCTGGACAGGTATGTTCACACTGGCGCCTATATTAGATTTACTCTTTTTCTGAGCTTTCTTTACCAAATCAACCGTTATCATTTACAACTCATGTAGCGGAATATTAATTTTTTGAGTTCTCACTCACTATTTTAGATAATCTGTTATTCATTTTCATCAATGGATGAATTTAAAAAAGATATTTTTTTTATTTTAGTAACTCTCCAAAAAATATATATATTTTTTCCCAATGTATAACAATCTTCCATTTATGCTAGGTAAGGAGATAAGTTTCTCCTATTTCTTATTATTTTTTCCAAAAGATGAAAGCTCAACTCTTTTACTTTCAAATACACAATTAAAATTGAAATGAAAAATACTACAGATTATTAATTATCTTAGCTCGGATATTTGTCCATTTACTCTAAACTGAGTGTTTTGCAACATGTAGTGTAAGATCTTCGTTAACAACCAACTTTTGCATACATGACTTTTAGCTTTTTATAAGTATACATACCAGGTGGACTACAATAGCTTTACTCATTGGGTTGGATAAAATTTTTAAGTCTGTATCTCCATGTTATTACTATTAAATAACACCTTAAATTCATGTTTTCTATATAAATTGTGGTGAGATTCCTTCATGTATGATTAACCTGGTAAGTGTTTTTCTTTTCATTCCAAGCATGTTGATATTTTTTGTTGTTATTTTTATATTTATTTCACTCTCTTTTGTAAATTTTGTTGTTAAGTTTGGTCATTTGCACTTCGCGAAACGATTAGTCAGAAAATTTTTAAAAAACATTTTATCTTTTCATTTGATATGCTAACTTTAATGTTATGGATGATTTCTAAAATATGACTTAATTTAGTAATCGTTATTTTACAATTATTCCCTATGTTTTTAAATGATTTGACCCAATACTTCCTTATATCTAACTCCTACGGCTGTAGTTAATATAAAGATTTTTCAATACATTACTTTTGGATTCACGCAATTATTGAGTTCGTCATTCTATAGTGTAAACCTAAGATTCTGATTTGGAACTAAAATTAGGGATGAAATTGTGGCTTTCTCTTCTTTTCGCTAATATAGGTCACTCAGCATAACTTTATTATCAGGATAAAATTTTAAAGTGATTCCGCTCTATGGTGGTACAGGACTACTCTAGTGTTACGTTACGAGTTAATCAAGGTCATATATAATTCAACATAACGTCTATTTCTATATATGTACGCGGGGTGTGTGTGAGTGCAGGCTTATTAAGTGATCGGGCATGGACAAATAATATGTTTAGTCACATCAATTTTAGTATTTGTATAGTTTTCAGTAGTTCCGTATATGGAACCACTCTTTATGAAACAGGTATTATACTCCTATATGGCATTTCCAATTTTATGTAGATCCTTTATTGGCATATTTAGTTTAGCTAATATTATTATATTCTATTTTATTTATATTTTAACTATTTTATATAGATAAATTAATAATATGAAGTTACTCGTATTATACTAGTTTAAACCCCGGTCTATTATATATTTTTTCTATTATCATCCCTCTACCCGTGTGCAAATTTAGTGTAAATTATTATATATATAAATATTACAATATAGTCTAACTTTCTTCGATTAACTTACATAATTATTATATTTATAGTATTATATAACTTCATTGGGTGAAATTTTTTACTATTATATAATCACTAGACTATAAAACTGTATATATATTATCATGGATTAAATAAGCATTTATGCATCAGCCTTTTGTCGTATTGTTGTATACACAAAGTGGATTCAGCTTTGTAGGTAAACTACATTATCATTCTGTTTGGAGGCCGTCATCATCGAGATCCAACTGATATTAAGGTTGTTGGTATGGGCTCACTGTAGCAACATTAGGCGACCGTCTAACAAGTCGAGGCACATTGGGCACTCGCACTGACACCAACCCAGTCTGAGAAACCCCGGCACTTAGACATTCTTTGAATCTAAATTATTCTCATCAGCGGAAAGAGCTAAAATAATATCTGATCTCTCTCCTCTATCTTTAGGATAAACGGCTTAGTCAGTATATATTAATATTATTATATCATCAGATAATTTATCATCGTTCAATCATCATATAAAGCATTAAAGGGATATAAGTGTTGGAGGTGTGAATTAAACCATTTGGATTATATTCATATTATAAAATACGTCTTATATAGCTTCAATTAATACGTTAATAACGAACTACAATAATATGTAGCACAGTTCTTACAACCTATAATTTATCAATTAATTATAATTGTTGCAAGCAAAAGAAGATCGCTTCGAACTTATACCGGATTATTATTCTTTTAAACATATAATTTTAAGAATTAGTATAATTATATAATTTATCTTGAGCTGATTAATAGTTAAGAAGAATAATTATCTAATCTGTTGCAAGCAAAAGAATGCTTGAATCTACCGGATATTATTCTCATTTTCATATTATGTAAATATTTGAACTACATTATAAAAGAAATATATTATAATATAATAATTTCGGTTATATGATAAACCTTCAAACAAAACTGCATGGGTAACAATCAGTGAGTAAGTGTGGGATGGTTTAACCTATTTTGGCTTTATAACACGCTGGTATTACAACACATAAAAAACAATGGTGTTGCACACCATAAATAAAACATCATGCATTAAAATTAACTGATCTAAAATCAATATATCTATATTAATTTGATTTCTTTCCTTAATCCATGCATATCTAGATAATGGCTATTTTTCTCGAAATTATCTTAATCGAAAGACATCAAACGGCTGAAAGGATGTTCGGCCAATTATTTTTAGTCTCTTTGACGACGAGAATTAATATTCACATTTATAGAGGAGGGTGGACTTCTTCCATAAGTAGTTGTTACTGCAGACTACATGATTATAAAATGAACTATTAATAGAGTGAACATGTATCGTTTGACTAAAAGTTTGAAAGTGAATAGTAAACGGTGACTTTTATATTCAGCATCAACTTTCGTAGACATAAATAAAATACTATTAGTTTGATAAGTTTATTACTATATACTTAAACATGAAATATACCCTATAATAATTACTTATCTCATATACTTACTAATAATTATATAGTACATCATAATAATAGCTATACATATAAATACAGGATCTATATAATTTATATATATAATACATACCTATAATATTATATTAGTTATATAATAGATATATTTTATTATATTTAGTTTATTTTATACTATATTTATATAATATATATAATTCGTATCTATATATATTTCATAAAGGTATAAATAGATTTATATAATATAGTATATATACTTATATATATATATATTATTATCCATATATAAAGTACACGAACATTGATATATTACTCATGATATATTTAAATTCATCCAACATTAAATATATATAATATAATTAAATAATATAAAATATATATATATATAAATAATATTAGAATATAATAATATATATAATATATACAAAAATATATATAATAAATATAATGTCTATAATTAATTATAATAGTATTATAAGTATATATATATAAATATATTTTATTATTATATATATATATATTTAATATAATATATATAATATATATATTATATTTGAGTTACTATATATATTATATATATATATATAATATATATATATATATATTACTATATATATATATATATAATAATATATATATATATATATTATAATCATATATATAATAATGATATATATAATAATATATAAATTATATTATATAATATATATATATATATATATATTTTACATAAAATTTAACATGTTTTAAAAACATGATTCTTGTGTTTTGAGCTTTTGGGAATTCATTTTCTACCCTTGATCACATTTCAAAAAGTTTATATAAAACTCATATGTGGAGTGTGAAGATTTGTGAGAAATGTGGCATGCGTACGCGAGGATCTTGTTATTTGGTGCGTCATTATAATCGCTGTCATCCTTTAAAGAGCGTTCAAATTAGTGTGACACTTTCGTCATTACGCAATTGACCATTAATTATATTTTTTTGGGTGCATTGGCAAATATAATATTTTTTTTTTTTTTTTAGTAAATACTAAGTAAAACCTTTTTTTTCAGATAGAGGTTTATATATTTATAATATACGTGCGCTGAAATGTGCTTTCTGTATATTTTCTCAAAAATTTTAGAAATCTTAACAAGACTTTGACCCCAAAAATTGAAATAAAGAATCTGCATCATTTGCATCGAAAATCAGTAACAAATAGGTTGTTTGAATTGTCAACTAAAAGCTACTAAAACTTTAAAAAAACTTTATAATCCAATCTAAATTGCATAAAACTCCATAAACTTTATTTACATGGTTTATTTTTTTTTTTTTTTTAAAAAAAACATGTTTTTTTGGTTTTTTTTTAAAAAACATGGTTTTTTCAACCCTATATATATAGTATATTATTATATATATTTATTATTATATATAATATATATATATATATATCTAGTTAATATATATATATATATATATATTATATATATATATTGATATATATAATATTATATATATAATTATATTAAGAATAATATATATATATATATTATATAATATACTATCATATTATATATATAATATATATATATATCTATATTATTATATATATAATATATATATATATATATATATTAGTATATATATATATATATATATAATTATACGAGTTGCGATATATATATAATTATGTATAATATATATATATAATTTGTATATTATATATTATAATAGAATATATATATATATATAATTACTATATATAATATTATATATATATTATTATTTAGTTTTGCATATTCTCTTAGTTTAAAATGACGATTTTGTTATTTATTTTTTAGTTTCCTTTAAGATGTGTTACGTGATTGACGTAATTATTAAGAGAGATATTCTGTATAAAATGATTTAAACGTAAGATTTATATATATATATATTATATGTACTATATATTTATATATATAATTATATAATCTATATATATTATAATAATATATTTATATTTATTTATATATTATTATATATATATAAATATAGATATATATATAATATATCAACTACTATCCTTAGGTTTCTTTTGTTCTGCAAACGTGAAATCCACTGCAGGTTAGGTTGAATGCATGCACGTGTGATCAACATCTCGGTTAGGTTGCAGTTGCTGGTGCATAGTGAATCTCATCTCGGGTGTAGGTTGTGATTTGCTTGGGGAACGTGTATCCATATGGTTAGGTTCAACTTTATCCCCTTTTAAGTAGGTTATGATAAGGTGTGGTTAGGTAGACACTGTCTTGAAGATATATTATTATATATTATTATATATATATATATAATATATATATATATATAATAATATATTATTATATATATATATATATATATATTATCTTTATATATATATATATATAAATATATATATATATATATATATAAATGACTATATTTATATTCTCACGTTCGTTCCTTTTTCTAACATTTTCTTAGTCGCGTTACTCAGGCACGTGACTCAGGCAAGCGACTTGGTTTGGTTGCACACACAAACGAACGAAAGGTGATTTGATCATGCTATTTTCCCTATATATATATATATACTATATATATTATATATATATATATTATATAATATTATATATATATATATATATATATATATATTATTATATATTAATATTATATTTATATATTATATCATTGCTAACTGCCGTCGGAGTTGACGCACTAAAACACCTTCAGAAGACAATCTAGCCGATAAGAGAAGAGCTAGAGAGAGACTAAAGAAGGAAGGGCGAAAAATCTTGACGGAACATATTTAAAGTAAAGTATAAAAGATTCTTTTTCTAAGGGAAAGATGCACTTGCGTGTGTTTGAAACAGAATATTGTTTAGAGCAGTACAAAATTTATCACTTAATAAAACATTTGTAAAATATTTTTTTGATGCAAAAATTGCCAATATATTATAACAGCAAAGAAAAATTAAATTTTTTCTCTCTCACTAAATCAGCAAAATTTTAAATTTAGGTCTTTTTGAAAATTGATCAATTTAATAATAAGAATTGATTTAAAATAGAAAGAAAAAAGAGAGCTTATTGTAAGTGATTCTGGTCTAGTGTTGGATGGAGGCTTCAACGCAGTTTTTCAATAGGAAATGATTTTTTTTCTAATGGTTATATGGCGCCGTGGCCTAAGCAACCCGTCTTTTGCATCTGCTTTTGAAACTACTGCTTAGGACCAGCGTTGGTTCTTATGCGCCTAGAAGCCGCAATCATACTGGTAGAGCTTAGGAGAAGCGAGTTTTGAGACCTAATGGGAAGAAGATTCTAGTTTTACCTGAAGGGCGAAAACCTCTACCGGAGAGTGTCTAACTGAGGATGGGACGTGGAATTAGGGAGCCGAGAAATGGTTTTTCTAGAGTGTTCTGGGGTTAAGAGTTTCAGACAAGAAGGTGGAGAATGCTGGACCAACTTTATTTAAAAAAAAGAATAATTTTACTTCCTTTTCACTTTGGTTGTTACTTAGTACTAAGCGATGATAGGACAGGTGTAACGAAAGTGGCAGAGTCGGGGTCTCCTCGGCCTCACGGTGGGACGACTGTAGGACATTCGCTCACGCCCCTCTGTCCCTGCTCATGCTCGCCACGCCCATCCCTAGGTATGATAGATACCATTTTCAGTATTTAAATATTTCGACGAATGTTAAGAAAAAAAAAAAAAAAAATCTTTAAAACCATCCATTCATACTGATGACTTATATATTTTACAATTTAAACAGGGTAACTTAGGGAATGATAGGTGAATTAGTCAGTTACAGTAAGTGATTATATTATATATATGTTATTAGCCTAATAATATATAATATGAGTATCTATATAATATATCTATATATTTAAACTCTTAGATTATTAGATAGGTATATAAGTAATATTAATTATACCTAATAAAATATATAAATATATAACACTAATTCGTGGATCTCAAGTACACATCTCTACTCGAAAAGAAGGGAACATTAAAAAAAAGAAAAAAAAAAAATCAATTTGAAGCTCAAAATGGACAAATATCACAACGTAATTCTTCGAGCATTGCAACATTTTTTATTTTTCTTTAGGGAAAAGAATAGTTTACAAACTATATCTTATTTTACAATAGTGGATCTGTGGAACTCATTTTAGCTCTACTACTAAAAGATATATTATTTATATTCCCATTTGTGTATATTTATAGAAAATCAAGTCCCCTTACTGTAGTGTATAATATATATATTCTAACATATATATAATACTACTACATATATCTTATCACTTTCTATAGTATATTATATTTGTTTAATCAGATGTCATTATGTGTTTGTAAGGTTACAGATTTAGGTATGTTAGAAGTTTGAGGTTATCGTTATGAAAACTTGGTTATATATGTTCTTTTGCGTGTTAAACTATTACCGTCAGATTTTCAGTCGCTAAGTAGATTCTAGGGGGTAGTGCCCCGAGGATTGCAAGTGAAATTGAGCTTAACGCCGTTTTTTCGGCCGTCCTATTCCGACCATCGGTTAAGCTCGTGAGAGCCACCAATCGCCAGGCGTTCGATTGCGGATTGACTGGACGAATGTTATTATTATATTATTATTATTATTATTATTATTATTATCTATTATTTTTATTCCCATTTGTGTATATTGTTTTATTAACTATTAAATTTTTATTATTATTATTATTTTATTATTTATTATTATTATTATTATTATTACTTATTATTATTATTATTATTATTATTATTATTATTTATTATTATTATATTTTACTTATTTATCATTACTTTATGAGCATTAAAAAAGAAATTAAAATTTCTCATTTAGATGGATAGCTTATGGTTTTATACATATTCTTTAATTTTATTTATTTATTTATTTATTTTTATTATTTTTATTATTATTATTTATTATTATTATTATTATTATTATTATTATTATTTTATTATTTATTATTATTTACATCGAAAAATATATTATTCCATAGCGGGTTCCGATTTTGAGTCGCCTCCTGCTCCGATCCGATCCGACTCCGACTCCGTTCTCGACTTCTCGTTATCACCGACATCGAAGATATTCTCGGTTGCTCTGGTAACTCTTTATGCTCTTCCCTATATATATATTCCTTCACTATTACATAGTAATATATAATATAACTACAGTAGAGACCAGTTTGATATCCAAATCTAATCAGGCTGAATTACTTAGGACTTATATCTTTGGATTATAGTATTATATACTTAAAATCTTTGGATTAGCTTATTCGGAACGGAATATACATATTACCTTAAATATTTAGATCCATATATAGATATAATAATAATATACTATATATATTTCATTTAATAGTATCACTATTATATATATCATATAAATAAATATATATTTTAATATTATCTATATTATGTTTTTTTCTCCTTTCCCCCCGGAAAAAATGGGACATTGTTCAATTTTTAGGCACGGCTCGCTTCAGCCTTCAGCCTCTGATTTCCGGATATATTATCTAACAGAGGTTCAGACGTTGTCTCATATCTCGCGCTTGAAAACTTATGGGCATGGGTGGGTTACGATGGTGACGATTAACCTCGTCGTAGAACGGGTTATGGGTTCCCCGTGGGCCCCCGAAGGGATGCCCACCAGCACCTAAATCGCCATGTTTGTAGAAAGGCTGAAATTGGGAAATGAAGATGAAGTTCACCGATAAGTTGAATTTTCTGAGGAAAGTAGTGAGTATTAGGGAGAATCTAGATGGGGTTTGGCTCATCGGGTCAGACAAGGAGTGTGCGTAGTAAGGGTATGTGTGCCGAGTTAATAAACATTTCGTAATTGATCACAACACTACTTGGATGTACCTATATAATTTGTCATTCGGATCCCGTAACTTCTGAGTAGTTAGTGAGAGTGTATATAAAATGTCCCGTACTAGAGAATCATAAACTCTCCTCCATAAATCGAGAGTGGGAGTTCTCCAACTGAAAAAAAAAATAACAACCAGGCGTGCGGCAAAACAAAGCGCCGGAAGGAGGAGGAAGAAGGGATGACGGATGAATAAGGAAGGAAGAGGGGGGGGAGTCTGTCTCAGAGAGGAGTGGAGTTTGACAGTGAACGGTGCTGGGCTCGATGCGGGTGCAAGTTATTAGATATTTGTTGTATGGATACAATTATGTGGTTTCTTATTGTTGTTATTTAGAATAGCACCATACTCTCCGATATGAAAATGGTTTCAAAGTCGAGTCAAAGGGATAGTCTGGGAACCACCAATGTGGTTGGTACCCCCTAGAAATGAATGAGTTGGGGAGGAAGTGGAGAAAAAGGAGTCGGATTCGGAGGCTGGAGAAAGGATAAAGATGAGAAGCGAGTCTGAGTAGAAAAACCAGAGTTGACATCTTCCCGGGTAGGTTATGGCTCCGATGCGGCATCGATGCAGGTGCCGAATTATAAATCAGTCGTCTAGTCCCATATTATCGGAAATCATCATCTATTTGTCACAGGACGTAGAAATTTCAATAATAAGGGTTTTAGAGCTGTAAATAACTTAACAATAAATAATAGCTAAAATATTATATAAATACAATAATAAATTATAATTAGATAAAATATCAATAAACCGTAATTACACTATAAAATAAATATATTTAAATTACAAGGAGCAATTAAAATAGCTTTTAAATACATTTTAAATAAATAAATATATAATAATATTAATAAAATAAAATTTAATAAATATAATAAATAACTTAGAATAAATAAAAAAATTGAAATAAAATTAAATAAAAATTACTTTTTATTAAAATTTCTATTTATTATAACAACATAGCTGAAAACAAACGCCTTTTACAGCGCTTGCGTAGAAAGTCTAAGAATGTTTTTCCCTTCAACCCTTCAACTCCAAACCCTGATCTGTCGAGCGATTAGATCAATCAATTTTTAATCTATGCGATTCCAAGTCAATATTTCGATACTTGTCACTCTTTAATATCTAACATAACATAGTTAAATAAGTTCCTTTTTATATGACTAAGAATATATGCCTAATGCACAGACAAAAGGTTCCATCACCATAATAATAGACTCTATTATCTATGGTTCATACCTGGTCTTTATTGTGGACTCATCATGTATTTCAAATGTTCATTTCATAAACTAATTTCATACTACATTCCATTCGTAAAATAAGTGAGCTTTTCTTAAGTATGAGATCTAAAGCTACTATATCACTAATCAAAATCTTTTTATTTGTATTGTCCGTGTGAAATCATACTAAGTGTTTTCAAAGGGGAGGGAAGAAAGTATTTGGAGAGCGAAGGTATCGGTGGGATTAATCAATATTATATTTCGTAATCTAACTGGGTGAATGTTGTACATACGCCCTCCCATTCTCACGTTCTGTAAGTTGCCAAACCAATGCCCCAAACCAAAAACACATCGACCCCCGCCTATAAATTAGATCACAATGATTTCGGTCCGCGCATTTTTTACTGATAAAAATATACAATATGTAAAATAAACTTTGAAAATGCTTCTCATTCAAATCTAAATCTCTTTTTTTTTTAGGTGGACAGCGTAATTATGAAAATTTTAAAAATGCTACCTCATGCAAATCATTTCACGAGAATGTGGAAAACCATGTTTCACGTACCGTATTAGATACTAATTGTTTAAATGTTCCAAGTAAATTTAATGCTAAAACACACTCTACTAATGTTGAAAGTAGGTCACATAATGTTCAAAATATAAATTATTTAAATAACTATAATAATGTAACTGAGAGGAAATTGCCTGTACTTAACATGGGCACCGCTGCTCAAAATGATGATTTTAAAAACATTTCACACAAATGGCTTGAAAGCTATCATCTAAATGCTCACTCCGACGACACCTCTCAGAATATTTCGGTTACAAATTTAAATAAAGCCGATCCTCAGGCAACTATAAATGGAAATCAAAACGCTAACTCTCTCTCTTTTAAAGCTTTGAACTCTCCTGAAGATGGTGTGTTGTTACCTTCAGAGAGTGAGTTTGATAAAAAGAGAGATAAAAATATAAAATATGTAAACGCGAAAAATGTTCAGAAGTATATGTGTGATCAAGACGAACCCGCCAATGCTGTCTCTCTTAGCTCCCATTCACGCGATACACTAGATAGGGACCATAATATCTCTTTTTTCCATTTCAGCTCTGAGTATCCTGCAGATGATAATGTATCCTTAGCCGTTCCAGAGGATGTACCAGATGAGATGTTGGCAGGATCTGTTTTTTTTTATTTAACAATATTTTATTAATTCAAAATGCTTTCTTTTCTAGAGAGTGTTTCTCAATGCTCAAACATCTTATCACTTAACTAAGGTTCAGGTTTTTAATCCTACTTTTGGCCTTGTAAAAATTATAAATTTATAACCCATTTTTTTTTTTTAATGATATATCAATTTTTAATAATACTGTCTTTTTAATCTAATAATTATTTTTAATGAGGTACGTTAATTGCATCCTCAATTTCTAGTGCGTGATAAGCATCGAAAAAGTCTGTAGTAAAGATGGTGGATTAGCTCAACTAGCTATTATTTTTTCTAGATTAAGAACTCACTATCATCGCTAATGATTTATAGTTAACAGAGACATTGTAAATCTGTTGAACGAGAAATGAACCAGGTTTCAGTTGACGTTCAACCACTGGTCGTTAAAGTTAAGCATTTTTTTGCTTGAAGTCATTTTATAAATAAACTAATAAATACCTTCAACTGC
>JABUQX010009047.1:2500-7500 GCA_015478945.1 Trachelipus rathkii
GTATGGCACTATTTTTGTGAGAGTGAGTCACTGCAATGCTGCCCGCGAAATGCCTGGCATTTCGAGGGAAGGAAGGCAGTAAGGCCTTAAGATACAAGAAAAGAGGTCGCATTTTAAACTTCGGCTCATTGAAAAGAACCGGAAAATTGTGTTTGATTGTAGGGACTTGTTATATTAACTTTCACCCATTTTATTAATGACTGTGAATTAGCCTATTGTGTTGAACAACAAATTGATTGCATTTTAAATTGTTCTTACATTGATATCATTACCTACTATGTGATTTAATTAGTCTTAGGAATAAAAGAATAAAAAGTAATTACTCCTTTTCATTATCACTGTATTAACTCGTCAAAGGGTTATTACAAAGAATGGTGACCCCATTAGCAACCTTGAACACCCATACCTAACTGATGTGAAGAGTGTCAAACAGTGAATTAATTCAAACAGTGCCTAATTAAGACAGTGAAGTGAAAAAAAAAGTGCCAATTCAAAACACAAACACACACACAAAAAAAAAAAACGGTTCAAATTCCCCGAAAAAACAGTGAAATAAGAAACCCTATCACAATAGGCCTAAAACCTTCCCCTAAACAAAAGAAAAAAAAACCGTTAAGAATGCCGAGTTTAAAAAGAAAGTCGCTCAGAGTTCAAACGAAGAGAAGCAACGTAGCTATCGTGACTCGGTCTCAATCGTCAAGACCCCATCACACTCCCCCAGAAGTAGCCCCTCCTGTCGAGGGGGTAAATGAAGAAGGTGACTCGTCACTATACGAGACAGAGTCGGAAAGCGGAATCCAAGGAGAGCATGAAGCAGCAAACTTGGTGAAGAGTCACCCTTCCCCCACTCTCTTAGGGAGAAAAGGAAGAAAAAAGAATCTCCCCCTCAATGCTATTCCCCCCTTCAACGAATTTGAGGCCTTAGAGTGGATTCGGCAGACAACAATGATCTTTAACCTTAATGAAATCATCGATCAAAAGGAGAGGGTAAGACTTTTGGCATCAAAATTACCAAGCAAGATTACAAATTCGTTGAAACTTCCCTTAAAAGATGATTGTTATACTAAATTAGTAAAAGTAATAGAGAAACTCTATGCACCATCGCTAAGAATGCAGATAGAAGAAGTCTTTCGATCAGGGATGAGGGAGGGAGAGCTCCCATCCGATTATGCAGTGAGAATAAAAGAAATGCTCGGATTATCCACTTTCGATTCAATAACGGATAACGATGCCAGATTCATTAGAGAACTCTTTCTCTTACAATTGCCTCAGCAATTACAGATCTCCCTCATGACTACAGAGAAGAACCATGATTTTGAGGAATTAATTGAAATTGCCGACGACATTTTTAACAAATTTTTTTCCCAAAACGGAGCTCGCCAATCCCCCGCGGGGGGTAGAAACGAATGGCAATCTGTGAACGCCGTACGACCAGCAGAAGAGAAAGTCACCAAGCCACCCAACAAAGAGACTTCGACCCAAGAGAGGGAGATAAGTCGACTGATAATCTCTCATGAAAAGTCAGCTGAAGAAATGAGATCACTAGCCAAGAGCGTCATAGAGCTCGCTAAGACAATGTGTCAGAATGCGAAGAACTCCCCCACCCCCAATAATGATCAAAATTCAAGAGGAAGAAATTTCAACCGATCAACTTATAACAACGTTGCAGCTGGGCCTAGTACAGAAGGCCTTTGTAGGTTCCATAGGAAATTTTTGCACCATTCATTTCGATGTGAGGGTCGATATTGTCCAATGTACACCTTGATATCGCAACCCCCGGCAACTCCTCCACCCCCACAACAGAACGTCAACATTTCAAAAAATGGAAAGGCTGGTCCGTGAGGCGACTCCCGGGCCAGATGGGGGTAAATAGGTGGGGGAATGACGCTTCTGTAAGTAGATATTTTTGTGATTGTTTGCCCTGCCATTCTTGTATGAATAAATCAAATTTTGGGCGGGGAAATATTAATTTTAACTATAGTAGAAGACGTTATTATAACGATAATCATAATAACAGTAGAAATTATAGTCGTAATTATAATAATAGAAATTACAGTAACCATAGTATTGACGATTTTTATAATAATAATGCACGTGTCGGTTATAATAATTTCTATAATAATAATGAGCATGCTAATCTTAATGGCCATAATAGTAATAGGTATTTTAGTAATAATTGTAATTATATTAATCGTGGGTATGATGGAAATGTTAATTATATTAATAGATTTAAATGGAGTAGAAATATCACTTGTAAGGATGATCAAGGGCAGGGGGGGATTCCTAGTGATTCACCCCCTCCCCCACAGAAGTCGCTTGTCACTGAGTCAGTAGGAGTAGAGTCATCTTCAACTTTAAATTGTAACTCAACGCATGATGAGGTTAATAACAATAATAGCAATAATAATAATAATGATTGTAGAACTAGGAATGATAGTCGTAGTGATGGCAATAACGGTTTTGTAAGTTCTTATAATTGTATTGAAAATAATAACGCTGTGACTTTTGAAAACAATAGCTTTGTGAATGAGTCGCTGCCTCCACCGACGGAGTCAACCTATCCCCCTACCCCAGTCACTGGGGAGAAGGCGGGAATGGAGGCGATTCTGACTTGTGAATCTATACTTATTGATAAGAATAATGATAAAAATGAATTTGTAATTAATGAAGGGGGCGAAATCCCCTTTCTGAAGATGAATTGTATTAGTTTTAGAGATGAAGGAGATTCTTTTCCTTCCGATAAGCATGAGGGATCATTAATTTTAAGAAATAATGCATGTGACTTATCTGATAATGCTGTGGTGGAAGTTTCTGGCAACTCAACTAAAATCGTTGCTGCTGTTAAAGAAGTAGTTTTTGATAAATTGTATTATATTTCGGACGCAACTAACAATGAGACTTATTTACTAGACTGTGGGAGTTGCCTCGACCTTTTAATTGCTACTGAATTGGATAAGGAGGAGGCCCCGATTGGGAGTGCCAGGGCCGCGAACGGAGGCTGTATCCATATTTATAAAAAAATAATGACTAAAGTTGACTTGGGGTTAGGCAGACCTTATGACTTGCATGCATACGCTTCAGATATTAAATTCAATGTCTTAGGCATGCCTTTTCTCAAAAAACACGGGTTCATCATTGACTTTAGGTACCATTTTTTACTAGATACCAGCACTAGACGTAGTATTTCTCTTTGTAACGAAGCTTTTGATTTTTCCAAGCATGTTCGGAACTCTATCCTCCCACTAGCCGCTGTCTCTTTAAATATACCGCTTTGCGAATATGAATTAGTTAATGATTTAATTAGAAAGTACCAAGTTTTGTTCGTAAATCCTTATAAAGCACCTAATTTAGATTTAAAGAATGATCAGCTCAAAAGATGGCGCTTTATTTGTACAAAGTACCGGAGAAAAGGGGGCGGGGCTTATTTTGACAGCTGTGAGAACAACTTCGTCGCTCAGTCACGACTTGATAGTAATGAAACTATAGGGGAGGGGGGAGGGGGAAGTAAGGATTGTACTATTGGAAGGGGGGATGAAGATTGCACTGTTGATGAGGGGGGAGGGGAGAGAGAAGAATGTCCTTTGAAGGAAGAAATTTTGTGCGAATTGGCGGCAAATTACCCATACCATGTGAATGTCAGCGGCTCGCCGATACAATTGAGGAGTAGAAGCATAGCTCCACATCTTTTTGAGAAAGCAAGGGAGGAAATCAATAAATTATTGGACGCAGGGGTCATTTCGCGGGGGAGAAGCAATTGGGGTTTCCCAACTAGTTTTTTACCAAAGTCGGACGGAAGGGTTCGTCTAGTCGTTGATTTGAGGTTATTGAACCAAAGATCAACCTCTGACAATTTTACCCTACCCAAGATTAAGGATATTATATTGCAATTGCAACATTGCAAGTTATTAACAAGGCTAGACGTTCGGCAAGCTTACTATAACGTGCCAGTCAGCGAGGAAACAAAGAAATATTTCACTATTACTTGTCCTTTTGGTAACTACAGCTTTAACTATTTAATACAAGGACATAAGTGTTCTTCTAGTGCCTTCCAGCGCTTCATGTCAATCTTGCTTGGAGATTTAAGGAATGTTTTTGTTTATTTAGATGACATATTAATTGCCAGTTCGACTCTTGAAGAGCATGTTGCAATGTTGGAGAAAGTTTTGGAGAGATTAAGGTATATGAAAATTTATCTGAACCCAAAAAAATGTGTACTTGCGGTCGGAGAAACAGATTTCTTAGGTTTCAACATTAGCGAGAAGGGCGTTAGGCCTAGCAAAGAGAAGATCAATGCAGTGGTGAATGTTGCAAAACCAACAACTATCAAACAGCTTAGGGCCTTTCTCGGTCTATATAACTTCTGCCGAATGAACATAGTCGGAGCGGCCCAATTGTTGCAACCCCTAACGAAAATGTTGAAAGGAAAACCCGCCTCCAATAAAAGGATTTCTTGGGGAGTGGAAGCAGACCGGGCATTTCAAGAAGCTAAAGCAGCGATGGTGAGCGCCACCCTGTTGTCGTTCCCTGATGAACAAACTGAGTTACTATTATACACGAAGGTTAGCGAGCTTACTATAGCCAGCGCACTTATGGGAGAAGAAAATAATCAGACAAAGATTTTCGCACTTTACAGTACTATACTTTCTGAGGTGGAAGTGGCACTACCACAATTAGTTAAGGAATTATTATGCGTCAATAACAGCTTACAAAAATATGCTTACTTAATTGCCAATAAGAGAATCACTGTCTGTACTAGCAACAGTGGGTTAATCACAGCTTATATGAAAAAGAGTGCCGAAAAAATTCATAATATTCGAGAGGTAAATTTATTGAATGCCATTTCAAATTTTGACGTTGAGTTTAAATTGGTCTCGAAGGCTAAAAATAAATTGGCGATAATTTTAACAGAATTGGCTAACGAAAGAGATAAAATCATAGAGGCTGGGGAGTTGCAATTGCAACTGGCTTGTATAGAAAATGGGGAGTGGGCGTGGCCAAAA
>JABUQX010009047.1:15000-25000 GCA_015478945.1 Trachelipus rathkii
GAGAGAATGGGAGAGGGACAATGAACAGAAATGGAAGGAATGGAATACATGAAAGCCGGAGTATTTAAATGGAAGGAATGAAATGGAGGAACCACCCATAAGATCTCTGAGACCCAGGATCTTTGTTTTTTTTTGTTTAAAGAAAAAGGAACCAGTGAATCTCCCTTTAAGATCCAAACTCCATCCAATCCGAGTCCTAGGAACTTAACAGAAAGACTTTGAATCACACACATTACCTTGACATGCCATTATCTTACATTACATATATATATATATATATATATATATATATTATTACATATTACATATATATATATTATTATACATATTATTACATAGCATATATATATACATATATTTATATATATATATATATATATATATATATATATATATATATATATATATATATATATATATATAACTAAGAAATGGTATAGAAGAGAAGAAATTGGGGCATGGGGTGAGAAAGAAAGAGAGCTTGAATTGTAAGAAGGAAGGAGGTGGAAGATAGTGGAGGATCGAAAGCCAACGCTCTAAACATCCAGAAGACTATTTTATTATGTGAAATTTATTAAGAACATTACACAGCCATTATTAATTCAGGCCTTCCTAACTTGATATAAGAGTATACATATGTATATATATATATATATATATATATATATATATATATATATATATATATATATATATATATATATATATATATATATATATATTCTTTATCCTTATATATATATATATATATATATGATATTTCACCGAAGTCGGGTTATAGGAAGATATTTCTTCGCATGGTTATAGGGCGATAGGGTTAGCAACCCTTCCTTTTGCTTTTATTACTCTTGGACCAGCGTTAGAATCTTATGCGCCTAGAAGCAAGATCCTCTGGAAAGCTCTGGGAGAACGAGTTTTGAATCCTAATGAAGATGTTAGTTCTACTGAAAGGGCGATAACCCTACCCAAAGAACTCGAACTGGGTCGGAAACCACCAGCCACGAACGTTCTGAAGGCAAGTGACCTGGTTGCTCAATTAGCCAGCCACGCCGATCCAACCGACTATGATCTGAAAGCCCCTGTCACACACACACACACACATCTTACACATATTATTACACATACATATTACATACAAGCATACATCACACCACACACACACACACACACACACACACACACACATGTCCACACACACACACTATATATATATACATATACATACACATATATATTTCTCTTACATTTATATATATATATATATATATATAAAGGTTATATATATAGCATGAGAAAGAGCATATATATATATATATATATATATATATATATATGAGAGAGAGAGAGAGGAGAGAGAAAGAAAGAGAGAAAGAGAGAGAATTCACGAAAAGATAGAATATGGAATGGATGGTGGAGGGGTGAGGAAAGATTCCCAGGAGTGGAATGGAGAGTAATGTATTGTTAATAAATACTGTTATTTATAGGGATTAACCCTGGGACTGAACTTGGAGATTGGGCCTAGAAGCTAGGTGACCTAAATTATTCAAGTATTAACTCTAAGATTGGCTTATAAAAGAAAAAGATGATGAATTAGTGCGTCAGATGTCGAGTTAAAGCGAAAATTGAAACAGCAGTCCATAAACCGGTACTCTCCTGCCTGCCTATAAATTGAAGTTGGAACGAAATGTAACCTTGTCTGGAATTGGAACTAAGTATCATACTATTCGGGAATAAGTAAAGGTGTTAAACATGATTTGTTGGAAGTAATCAGTAAGTAACTGCTCATATTTTATACTGCAAGTTATTGTTGTCTTCTCGATTTAGTCTCTAAAGTTTGTGTCTCCTGTATTATGAATTATTGAAATATTTACGTACTGGTAATAATTAAGAAGCAACTGTTCATATTTTATACTGCAAGTTGGTGTTAGTAGTAAGAGAGGGATATTGTTAGTGTCCTGGGCCCCCGCAGAATCCTAGGATTTTGGCCTTGACCTTTTTGACCTTGACCTTTTTGGCCTTGACCTTTTTTGGCCTTGCCCTTTTTTCGACCAACCCTCTGGTCTTCCATGGGTCAATTTTGGCCCACGGTATTTTTTTTGGCACCCTTAATTTTTTGGCAACCCTAATTTTTTTGGCAACCTCTAATTTTAGCAACCTCTTTTCTCGAAGAAGGGGAGTTAGCCAAACGGCGTGTTAGCAAACTGCTGTACATACCCCACCCTAATTTTTTTTCGACCATAGGTCAATTTTGCCCACAATTAATTCTTTGGCCTTTAGGGACTTAGCTCTTTTTTTGATGTCTTAACCTTTGTTGTTTTGAATCCCCTGCACCTCACAGGTGCGGAACCGCAAGTCCGCTGCAGCCTCTTGCAGCCGTTCCAGCCCGGCTCTGCTTCCTCCCATCCCACCTGGAACCGGGTTCAAGATCCGCACGCCTTTGTGTCCCATCCATCCTTGTATCCCGTCCCGCCACCCATCTGCACACACACACACACACACACACACACACACACACACACACACACACACACACACACACACCTGCGCCCACGTGGTCATGACTCACGATTTTCCACCATCCCTTTTCATCTGTTCTTAACCTTCCTTACTACCTCAAGCCTTATCGGCTTCACCGCCTCGAGTTCTATCCGGGCCATATTTCAAAATAGAACTCGACCTCTCACCACCAAGGCAAATCCCTGACCTTTTACCCACACGTCCAGCGCTATGAATTGAGAGAATATATAATTTAATTTTCAGGTATAGATAAATATTGAGCCAGATTTGGTGACAAAAGTGTATAAAAAATAATAAAAATAATAATAAAAATATATATATATATATATATATATATATATATATATATATATATATATATATATATATATATATATATATATATATATATATATATATATATATATATATATATATATATATATATATATATATATATATATAGAGAGAGAGAGAGAGAGAGAGAGAGAGAGAGAGAGAGAGAGAGAAAGAGAGAGAGAGAGAACACGTGGCCGATCCAACTATCACATAGTTAAAGCATTTACACTTTTAGACCTATTTGAGATACTGAAAATTTTACTTGAATCATTTTATTTGAATTTTAATTATTTTAACTATTTTTATTTGAATTATTTTTATTATTTACGTATTTTAATTATTTTTTATTTTCTGTTATAACGTCTCTCGTCTTGAGATTCGCAAAGTGAAACGTTACATTGAATTCGAACCGTAAAAACACGTGGAAGCCGATGCTATCATTGTTTATCCTCTTAAAAATATCGAAACTTTTATTCATTTTACTTGAATTATTTTAATTATTTACTTATTGTAATTATTTGCGTATTGTTTTTTAAATAATTTTATTTTAGTTTTGGTATTAAGCCTCGTATCGAGAACTAACACGTGGCATTTTTTTTACTGCCCAGTCAAACCACAAACCAAACATGCTCATGCATCTTACAAAGGAGCGGAGAGAGAGAGAGAGAGAGAGAGAGAGAAAATTACTGTGGTCGATCCAACTATCACAGTTAAAGTGTCACGTGGACAATATACATATATATACAGGCAAGGAGAAAGAGGAGTGAGAAAGAGGAGGAGAGAGAGAGAGAGATTACACACACACACACACACTCCTCACACACAAATAAGTCACACATTTTACACTCACACAGATTTACTTACACATTTACTTACACACACACACAGATTTACTTGCACACACACCTACACACATACACTATGTCACTTATACACACATACACTATGTCACTTATACACACATGCACTCACCCATAGACACATACACTATAACACTTATACACACATTCACTATGACACTTATACGCACTTACACTCTCCATAGACACTTACACTCCATAGACACTGTATTAAAACCCTAATATACACTTACCCTCACACCCACACACAGATACACTTACACTCCCACACACACACACACACTCGATATTTTGATGCCTCAACTTTGATGCCTCAGCATTATTGCCACAGCATTGATGCCTCAACTTTGAAGGTTCATCTTTGATGACTCATCTTTGATGACGTCATCTTTGATACCCCCTATATTGATGATTCATCTTTGATGAAATCATCTTTGATGGCTCATCTCTACCTACATCAAAGAACAGAGTTAATATTAATGTCTTCACCCTTAGTTCACAAGCTAACCACCAGGGCTCAGCATGAGCCCCACCCGCAAAGGATGCCAGCCCCGCACCCGCAGGTGCGACCCGCCGCGTCCCCGTCCGCCGCGTTCCCGCACGCCGCGCCCGCAGGCGCAATATTTCCGCGTACCCACCCGCCGCGTGCGCCCGCAGGCGCAATATTCCCGCGCGAATATATAGATAAGGATTACTCCGTCCACTCACAAGAAAGGTAAACATTTCCTTCTTACCTGCTTAAAGGATCTTACCAATCCAGCATGTTTCAGTTTGAAATATATTTATAAAATAATAATAACATTGATTCTCGATTCTTGTCTATACTGGAATTACCTTTTGACCTGGAATTAGGCCTAAATCGCCCCGGGATACAAAAAGGATTATCCCACAACACATTTTACAGAGAAGGTCAGTTTTGCATCTGTAAGGAGTGCGGGTTGTTGTGTTTTCTCGATGGATTGTCAATGTACATAGATAATAATAATAATAATAAAGAAAATCGGAATTATTTAAAACTTTGAAATATTTTTAGTTAACATCGAACGAATAATATGTAAGTGAATAATTGTTATTTTAAATAAGAACTTAGGAAAGATTTTAATAAAATACATGTTATGTTAGCAGAGAAGAACCTTATTTTGTTCTTTTTATACTTATTACATGGCTAAAGATGATGTAAAAGCAGTAAGTCAATAGAACAAACGTGGCATAGCTTGGGTGCAGAGGGGTGGTAACTGGCTTGCTTTATACACAGATTTATTACTTTCAAGCTAATATAAAATAAATGTTTTAATAAAATTTCATAAAAATTTTAGTAAAAGTTATAAACTTGATAGTTATAAAATTTATAAACAAAAAAAGTATTAACAGGTAATAATAAATTCTTTTGTTCAAAGATAATGATTGATTTATTATAGAAGTTTTAAGAAACCTTGAAATAATTTTTTAGTTATATTTGAATGAGTAATATAAATGGACTATGTGTTTAATTAAAAACATAAAATGTTTTAATAAATCATATCACCATACGTAAGCGATGCATGTGGTGGCAGGTGGTGCTCATGGCATGTGGTTCCAACACACAATAAGCATGAAGCAACACCAAGCATAATTAACAAAATTAAAAAATCGAACATAACAAAAATAATTATTCCTATAACAAGTAATAAATAAAAATTAGTTAATACTAAACAAATAAATAAATTAAAAACACAAACAAAACATAATGTTAATAAATTATATGAGTTAAAAACAGTAAAGCAGAAAGTTAAAACAGTGAAAGAAAAGTTAAAGAAAATAGAAAGAAGAAAGAAGCAGAAAGTTAAAGAAAAGAGAAAGTTAAAAGCAGTAAAGAAAGAAAAGTAGGAAAATTAAGAAATTGTTTAGGTAAATTTATTGATTTACTGATTTAATGTTTTAAGGTATGTAATGTATGTGAGTTAAAGTAAAGCAGTGAGTTAAAGCAGTAAAGCAGAAAGTTAAAGCAGTGAAGCAGTAAAACAAAAGCATTACTAACCCTTTAGGTGTTAGGTAACACCTTTATTTGATTTACTGATTTACCGTTTTAAGGTATGTAATGTATGTGAGTTAAATCAGTAAAGCAGTGAGTTAAAGCAGTAACAGAAAGTTAAGCAGTAAAGCAGTAAAAACAAAAGCATACTAATCCCTTAGGTAACATTATGCTAAGTAACACCTCTATTGATTTTACTGATTTTACTGCTTTAAGGTATGTACGTTAATAAATATGAGTTAAAGCAGTAAACATATGAGTTAAAGCAGTAAAACATGAGTTAAAGCAGTAAAACAGTAAAAACAAAAGCCTACTAATCCCTTTGGTGTTAGGTAACACCTCTATTGATTTACTGATTTACTGCTTTAAGGTATGTAAAGTTTATGTTTTTAATAAATATTTCGTAAAATTGTAGTAAAATAAAATGATTATATATCAGACACTCTGATTTTTTTTTTTCTTACATACAATTTTAAAATTTATAAATTAAAAGTATTAAGTAAAAAGTATTAAGTAAAAAATAATGTGTTAATAAATATACGTGTTAATAATAGGTCTGTAATGAGTTACAGTTTTAGGTTCACGTAAAATGTTTTAATAAAATGTTTAAGTGTGAAATAAAAATGAATGACTCATAGTATATTTGAAAAGAAATTCTTTTGAAATAAGTTTAAGTATGAAATAAAAAATGAATGACTTATAGTATATATATTTCTCATTCGCGCGGGGAATATTGCGCCCGCGGCGCACGCGGCGGGCGGAACGGAAATATTGCGCCTGCGCTCGCACGCGGCGGGCGGGGAACGCGGAAATATTGCGATCGCGGCGGGTCGCATCTGCGGGTGCGGGGCTGGCATCCTTTGCGGGTGGGGTTCATGCAGCCCCGGTGGTTAGCTTGTGAACTAAGGGTGAAGACATTAATATTAACTCTGTTCCTTGATGTAGGGTAGAGATGAGCTATCAAAGATGATTTCATCAAAGATGAATCATCAATTTAGGTGGTACAGATGACATCAAAGATGAGTCATCAAAGATGAACCTTCAAAATTGATAAAGACCCAACGTTGTGGACAATGGAAGGAGGGTGACCAAATGAGGGTGACCAAATGGATAAGACCGGAATGGAGTGGAGTGGTGATCCAGGGTGGAATGGAAGGAGGAACAGGAATGGAGGAAAGGAGGAACGGAGGGACAGATATGGAAGGAATGGAAGGAATCAGTGGAATCCCAGGTGGAATCAGTGGAATCAGGTGGAACTGTAAGCAACTGTGCAAGCAACTGTGTAAGCAATCCAGGACATATTATTACACACACATATTATTATTACACACACACATATTACACATATTATTACATATATACATATTATTACATATTACATATTATTATTATTACAAAGAGAGAAATAGAAGAGAGGAGGAGAGGAGAGGAGGAGAGAGAGAGAGAGAGGAGGAGAGAAAGAGAGGAGGAGCCCATGGATGGACCGGCATGGTCTCTCTCTCTCTCTCTCTCTCTCTCTCTCTCTCGCTCGCTTCTTGTAGATGCGCATGATATTGTTTCTATTTGTGGTTTGACTGGAGTCAGCAAAAGCCACGTTAGTTCCCCGATACGATAGCTTAATACCAAAAAACTAAAAATAAAAAATAATTCAAAATAATTATTAATAAAGCAAATAATTACAATAAGTAAATAATTAAATAATTCAAATAAAAAAAATGAATAAAATTCTTTCTTTTAAGAGGATAAACAATGATAGCATCGGCTTCCACGTGTTTTTACGGTTCGATGTAACGTTTCACTTTGCGAATCTCAAGACGAGAGACGTTATAACAGAAAATAAAAAATAATTAAAATACGTAAATAATAAAAATAATTCAAATAAAAATAGTTAAAATAATTAAAATTCAAATAAAAATGATTCAAGTAAATTTCTGGTATCTCAAATACGTCTAAAGTGTAAATGCTTTAACTATGTGATAGTTGGATCGGCCATACTCTCTATCTATATATATATATATATATATATATATATATATATATATATATATATATATATATATATATATATATATATATATATATATATATATATATATATATATATATATATATATATATATATATAGGTATATATATATATATATATATATATATATATATATATATATATATATATATATATATATTATTATTATTATTATTATTATTATTATTATTATTATTATTATTATTATTATTATTATTATTATTATTATTATTATTATTCTTATTTTAATTCTTATCTATACCTGAAAATTAAATTATATATTCTCTCAATTCGTAGCGCTGGACGTGTGGACTAAAGGTCATAAATTTGCCCGGGTGGTGGGTGGTCGAGTTCTATTTTGAAATATGGCCCGATAGAACTCGAGGCGGTGAAGCCGATAAGGCTTGAGGTAGTAAGGAAGGTTAAGAACAGATGAAAAGGGATGGTGGAAAATCGTGAGTCATGACCACGTGGGCGCAGGTGTGTGTGTGTGTGTGTGTGTGTGTGTTTGTGTGCAGATGGGTGGCGGGACGGGATACAAGGATGGAGGGGACACAAGGCGTGCGGATGCGAACCTACGGTTCAGGTGGGATGGGAAACGAGCCGGGCTGGAACGCGGCTGCAGAAACGCGGCGGGCATTGCGGTTCGGCAATAACCTGTGGGTGCGGGGGATTCGAAACAACAAGGTTAAGACATCAAAAAAGGGCTAAGCCCCTAAAGGAAGCCAGAAAATTAGTGTGGGCAAAAATTGACCTATGGTCGAAAAATTAGGTGGTATGTAAACGGTTGCAAAAAAGTTTGGCGCAACCCTTCTTCGAAGGGTTGCCAAAAATTAGGGTTGCCAAAAAATTAGGGTTGCCAAAAAATTAGGGTTGCCAAAAAATTAAGGTTGCCAAAAAATTAGGGGTGCCAAAAAAAATACCGTGGGCCAAAATTGACCCATGGAAGACCAAAGGGTTGGTCGAAAAAAGGGCAAGGCCAAAAAAGGTCAAGGCCAAAAAGGTCAAGGCCAAAATCCTAGGATTCTGCGGGGGCCCAGGACACTAACAATATCCCTCTCCTACTACTGGTGTTGTCTACTCGATTTTGTCTCCAAGCTCGTGCCTCCTGTGTTGTGAATTATTAAAATATTTACTTATTGGTGTTAAAAAAATTAACAATTTACGTGCTCTAATTTAACGCTTATATTTCTTTTTTTGCCGAACTATTCGTCCTTTAAGGTCCCATGAACATTTGCCAGTGATTAATACGTGGAATTGGAACGACCAAGTGACAAGGATTGTGCGATTAAAAGGAATAAAAAAGATTGTGACATGTTTTTAATCTTATATTTTGTATTAATGATCGTTAGGTTAAATTAGCTTAGGTTATTATTTAATGAATAGATGTTAGGGTATAATTAAAAGTCTAAAAATAAAGTGAATTTATTATTTGAAATATTATTTGTGAATTATATATATAGAAAATCTTCTTTGCTTTGTTTTCCTCATTTGTTGTTTTTTTTATTGACGAGGTAGATAAAGTTTGAATAAATAAACTATTTGAATTTTATACAGGAACAACAGAAATCAATAAAATTCATAACCGTATCATCTGAGAAAATATAACATATATATATATATATATATATATATATATATATATATTATATATATATATATATATATATATATATATATATATATATAGATATATAAAATATATATATACTGAAAAAGAGTATAAATATTAGTGAGAAAGATAGAGATAGAAAGAAAGAGGAGAGAAAAAAATAAATATATATATATATATATATATATATATATATATATA
The DNA here is from genome assembly GCA_015478945.1 of Trachelipus rathkii. Classification (NCBI taxonomy): domain Eukaryota; kingdom Metazoa; phylum Arthropoda; class Malacostraca; order Isopoda; family Trachelipodidae; genus Trachelipus; species Trachelipus rathkii. Next base: position 24,546 of record JABUQX010009047.1, read on the forward strand.
TATATATATATATATATATATATATATATATATATATATATATATATATATATATATATATATATATATATATATATATATATATGGAAAGCTTAGGTCTAGTCTAACTACCAAAATAGTACCAATTTTCTTTCACTTCTATTTTAATATTTGAATTTTCTTTTTTTAGCTGATTTAACAATGGAGTAATTAAAAAGATGTTCCGATTATTATTTATTAAAATTTTTATTCTAATTAATTGTATTTTTACAATATTTTTACACGAAATTCGGAGCACAATTTTTTAAGCGTGCTTCCAGCTCTAATAGTATTCGTTTCTCCCGCGAATTCAAAACCAAAGCTATCAATTTTACATTTTTAAGTAAATTAAGTGTACATTTTAGCGAACTTTCAAGGACACATTTTCGCCAACAAAATTTCGTAATTCTTAGGACGTATTCACGTCAAACATACAA